>CAIGQW010054212.1:9508221-9529065 GCA_903798125.1 Danio choprae | reverse complement strand
TAGCTAAATTGTCCGTAGTGTATGAGTGTGAATGGGTGTGTATGGATGTTTCCCAGAGAAGGGTTGCAGCTGGAAGGGCATCCGCTGCGTAAAACATATGCTGGATAAGTTGGCGGTTCATTCCGCTGTGGCGACCCCAGATTAATAAAGGGACTAAGCCGAAATGAAAATGAATGAATGAATATAATATATACATATTCATGCAAGGTGTAAATTAGCATGAAACTTTGAGTTATTTATTTAACCCAATGGTCTAGTTAAAAATATTTGAGTTAATTTTAATCTTTATTGGGGAATATATTATTGTTATATATGTATACATAAAATATTTGACAATACATTTTGTGAAAAAAAAAACAGTTTTCTTCAGACTGATCAGTTCAATGTTTAGATAATTTAATCATAAAAAACAAATAATAGTATCAATGTCCTCTGGTGCCGTATATGAGGTTCGTCATTCTTGCGTTCCTATTGGTGGACTGGCGACTGCATCTGCTGCAACGAGCCTCGAGTGACGGTTAATTTTTCAAAAGGAGAGGCCCACCATTTCAGCCCTTCATAATCGGGTACGTTATTACACTTTTAAATCATATTACAGAGATATTTTGTATCATCAGGTAATGTTTCTATTTGTTAGCAAAGCCCTGGTGTTGAATAATGGTAAATACCTGTACTTAAAAAGTGCCTGATGTGGATAAATACTGTGCTGGTAACGTTAGTACCGACCGGGCCTCGTCAGCCGTCGGTTTGTTAGCGGTGGGTTGATTTTGCTTGTTTTTTTATACGAATTAAGTTACAGTATCCCTTTATTTGCTCGTCAATGTTAATTAAAGTGTCAAAAACAATAAGACAGCTCTGTTATATGAAGACGAGCTTCGCGACAGCAGCCGCAGCGTGAATGAAGCGCGTGCAAGCTGTTTTAATGGTAACGGTAAGGTTAAGTTAAGAGTTAAACAAAGTTTTTGTCAAAGAGTTAAAAGTATTGTGTGTAGAATTTTGAGGAAATGAATGACTTTAATCTATTTTAGAATAAGGCTGTAACATAAAAAATGTGGAAAAAGTGAAGCGCTATGAATACTTTCCGGATGCACTGTAGGTTAGAAATGACAAGAGAAACTACATAAACTCTTTATGTAACTTTATTAACTTTTATGGATTTCAGTACTTAATAAGAGTGAGACAGTTCACAAAATTCTTGGTTTGGTTCATCACGGTTCTGTGGTCACGTTTTTGTGTTTGATTTGGTTTTCATTGTAAAATAAAATTTCCTTATTGTAACACTAAATGCCTTTTAGAAATCCCATCATATCAGCATAAAATACATAGCCTTCTAATCTACCTTTACGGTAGGGGTCTAACGGATCACGGTTGATCTGTACAGATCACAACCCATGGTTCGGAACGCACGTGTCCCACGGATTAATAACTTTTTTTAAATTCGTAGGTTAATCCAACATTTATGACAAATCGCAGAGAGATTGCCTCCATTCAAATCACGTGTATGAAAGCATTTTGGCTTCCCTGTAAAATATAATGACGGAAAAAGTTATGGTGGGACCTAAATGCTTTCTTAGGCTATTAATTAAAGGTGTTTTCTGTCACTGTTTGTTTAGCCTGCATTAATGCATTTAGTTTAAGCTGCACAATTAAACAATAAAAGGTCAGGATCTCAATTCAAACCAGCGCAACATGAATGATAAATGATAATGATTTGCTTATGTTCATTAATCCTTCGAAGCGCTGCATTCAAATCTGCGTTTGATCAAGAGAGATTCAGTTGTACACTTTTTCAGTTCGTTACAAACAATTAAATAACACAGAAGTACTGGGAGAACAGTTTATAGTTCAAATATAAACACTGATGTTTATGGTAAAGGTTAAAATCACCGTTTAATGGAACATGACGCTGGTGAATTTTACATTGCGTAACCAACAGGTGGCGACAAACAACCATCAACATTATGTCACTGAATATGTTTTCAAAAATGATGCACCGATAATGAAACATGAAGTTTTATGCGTGAATTGTTGAATCATTAATTGAAAATAAATATAATATGTTGTAATGTTAGATTTCTATATTTAGCATTATCAGCAACAGTAGCAAAGATAATTTTTCGTATTGAATATTTTTCTTTTATTTTTAGCTGGTTCTTTCTTGATTTTTATTTTTATTAAAATTACTGGTTCTAAGTTCTGTTTGTTAAAACCAGTGGCTTTTGCTGTAATATTTTTGTATAAATGGAAAGCAAAGGACATTGTCTTCTCCCTTTTTTGCTGATCTGAAAAATGGTCCGATCCATGACTCAAAAACCGTAGTGTGATCCGAACCATGAGATTTGTGATCCTTTACACCACTACTTTACAGTATTACATAAAGTTATTCCCACAGCCATGTAGTCTAATTTCCCACAGCCATGTAGTCTAATTTAGGCTTCTATTGTTGATAAATAGTAAAGACGACAGATAGTTCAAGAGTTCACACTTAGATAATGCTCGACTATAATAGCAGGTTTGGCATGCTGTCCCGGGAGAGAACCCTGAACTCAGAGATAGATGAGCCTAAAGTTCCCGCCTGGTCAATGAGCATTAGGTGGGATACGAGATCGGGTATTTCTTCTATTTGGTTCAGTATGTATGCATAGGTGCTTGTGACTCTTATTACAATTCATTTATGTACATGTTTTTAGACTGTGGGAGGAACCCGGGGAAAACCCACGCGAACACGGGGAGAACATACAAACTCCGTGCAGAGAGTGCCAACTGGTTCAATAAGAACTCGAACCTTTGGCCCTCCCGCTGCAAGGCAGCAGTGCCAGCCACTGAGCCACTGTGTTGCCCGATCATAGAATTGAGGAGGAGGGAGAAGGGAAGGATAAAAGAGGGGTTTCCAAAAACGAAGATAGGAAATGAAGTTTAGGCAGGATATTTATAGTAGTTTTGGAATGATCTGATAGGTTAGCTAATGATTAGCGATAAGGATCAGCTGTAGTCAATCATATCACATGCTCCTCTCGAAATTAGTTTGTGAAACTTCACTTAGTTCGATTTTGGCTGCTATCATTTAAAAATGTGTACTTTCACTTTACTTAATTTTTTACATTACTTTCACTCAGACTTAGCCGAGTGTTAAATATGGGTATTTATACTGATGATGGTTGGTTAAAGACACTCAAAAAGTGAAATGTTTGTTTTACAGGAACTTAAATATCATTCACCAACCAGAGTGTCCAATGGCTCTCCTGATTCCATCAAGGCTTTTTGTTTAATTAATGAATTAATAAACTATTATGGCTCAGAAAATGGTCTAATTTTCATGTTTATTTATATATATATATTTTTAACTTTTAAAGTTTCATTTGCCACACCACTGTTCTTGACATTTTGTCACTAAATAATAATAATAATAAGTAGGGCAAGACATTTTTCTTTCTGCAAGCTTTATGCTTCATACATTACTACAGCTCAGATCAATGTTGTGTGTCTGATTGTTTAGTTTTGTGTCTAAAATTGTTTAGTGTCTATGTAACAAGTGGGATAATATACATCCAGTCGGTTAATTTGACATTATAAAGCCCTTCAGTCTTATACATCAGCCCTAATTCTGTGAAAAATAACCGGCTGGATGTACAATATCCCTTACTTACCAAATTCATAAAGGTAAATTAGTTCAGTCTGCCCTGACAGAACCAAACATCCATTCTACCACCAAATGAGGGCATTCATGGTCCCCAAACAGTTTCAAGAACTGAGTCAACCCTCTGACACACTTCCATAATTCCCTCTCATCTTTTTTTAGGGTTTTATTCCTACCAGCTCCCAGCTGTTTAGAATTACATACATAACAACACATTCATGACTTTGTCAGGAAACTTCAAAGCACTTGTTCATGATTCCTGACAGATTTGCAGCGTTTGTATCATGCATAAAAGGCTAAAAGGGCTATTCTGTGGGAAACATGTTGCACATGTAGTTCAAAGTAGGTGTTCAGTCATGGCCAAAAGTATTGAGAATGACATAAATATTAGTTTTCACAAAGTTTGCTGCTAAACTGCTTTTAGATCTTTGTTTCAGTTGTTTCTGTGATGTACTGAAATAGAAATACAAGCACTTCATATGTTTCAAAGGCTTTTATCAGCAATTACAGAGTCAGTATTTTCAGTGTTGGCCCTTCTTTTTCTGTGTTTTTGGGCAAAATTGTGAGTGAGCCCACTTCCTTGGATGAGAAGCAACCCCACACATGAATGGTCTCAGGATGCTTTACTGTTGGCATGACACAGGACTGATGGTAGCGTTCACCTTTTCTTCTCCGGACAAGCCTTTTTCCAGATTTAATTAAATTAGATATCACAATGTATATTATATGGTTGTATATTTCTGCTAAAATATAAAATATAATATTCTCATTCATTCATTTTCTTTCAGCTTATTCCCTTATTTATTAGGGGTTACCACAGTGGAGTAACCCGCCAACTATTCCAGCATATGTTTTACGCAGCGGATGCCCTTCCAGCTGCAACCCAGTACTGGGAAACATCCATACACTCTCACATTCCCACACACATACTATGGTCAATTTAGTTCATCCAATTCAACTATAGCGCATGATTTAGGACTGTGGGGGAAACCAGAAACTGTGGGGGAACCGGCCCAGCCGGGGCTCGAACCAGCGACCTTCTTGCTGTGAGGCGACTGTGCTAACCACTGAGCCACCATACCACCAATACCTTCGCATCTGTGTGTAATTAATTTCTAGGGAAGTGATTGGATAAGGAATACTCTTTGTCGACTCCTCCGAAACAGAAAACAGTCTGTTATATATATAGGCATATATGACCACACGTAACATTTATTACCAGTAACATGAAATCAAGGGTAATATTGTGACTATATGAAGATATAACTTTTATGTATTAACAGATACAGTTACACGGAGTCTTACTACTTTGAGAAGAAGTCAGACACTGGATATTCTTTGCTTCAATCAAGGGTTATTGCTTAGCTGAAACAACTATAAGATTAAAGATCCCTCAAGGTTCTATGCTAGGACCGGTTTTATTCAGCCTTTATTGCTTTGCTGCCTCCAGGGAATGTCATCAAAGCATGCCTTTGATATTTGAAATGCTAAAAATCATATTAAAGTCATTTAGATTTCCGGACGCATCGCTATTGCCCTGTCTGAGGCTGATCATGTTATTACAAACATAACTTTGATCTGTTACTTACCTTATTTGGCACTAAATGTTAAACGTTATTGTTGTGTCTGAAACAAGAGCTGTTTAAATACTGACCTTGCCGTCAGTGTCTTCTGTTTGATGTTTTCTTTGACTAGCTGTTGAAGTCTTTGTTTTGGTGATCGCACTCGCCCAGCCTTGAAGCGTTTATTAAACATGCCTTGAGAACAGAGACCTGAACGTCTTTCTTCTGAGCTCGAGTTGAAGAAAATTAATCACCGTTGAAACCTCCAGTCTTGCACCTTGGGACTCAGTGGGAAAGCAAGCAGTCTATTTATTCCTCTATAATACATACAGGGATTTGAATATTCATGTTATCTACTAACATGCGTGTGTTGCCCTCGTGTAGTGTATTGGGGGAAAATACATCAAGAAACATTACAATTAAGTTCTGAAAATAAACAAGAAGTTTTGCGACATTAATGCAGATCTTTTTTGTATTGAAAAATGTGAAATTATATTCTCACTAGTGGCTTCAGACTTTCAAGCCCCCATGTATCTGAGAATAGCACAGTATATCTTAATACGTTGGACATCCTGACATCTAGTGACATTTCTGTTGATTTATTATGCTACATCACATACATTTAAGTGCTTCGGTGGTTTGCTGAAACCGGATCCATGTTATACTGATGGATATGATAGATAGGGACACCCTTACAGGAATCTGTCCGGAGCGAAAACAAAACATACACCCATGCTACTTTTGTAATATCCTTATTAATCTACATTATTTTGTTGTTACCATTGGGTTATAAATTTTTCCTTGTGAAGTCAGGGTCCAGAGTTTTTGGACATCAAGAGACAACGCCTGTACCTTACTGCATTTCAATGTATTATACTATATATCTTAGCAGAATTAAATGTTTATATTTATTTAATGAAGTTTGAATGTAAGAATGATTGTGATTTATCTACTTCATTCAGCTCAAAGGGATCGTTCACTCAAAAATTAAAATTCTCACTCATTTTCCATTTGTTCCACACGGGTTTTGAGTCTCTTTCTTCCACACAAGGGACATTTTTTTTGAAGAACGCTGTAGGGAAAAAAAAACAGTTTACTTCCATATTATTTTTGTTCTATTTATGTCAATATCAGTTTTTCTTCATTATTCAGAATATCTTGTTTTGTGTTCATTCATTCATTCATTTTCTTTTAGGCTTAGTCCCTTTATTTATCAAGGGTCGCCACAGCAGAATAAACTGCCAACATATCCAGCATATGTTTTACACAGCGGATGCCCTTCCAGCTGCAACCCATCACTGGGAAACACCCATACACACTCATTCACACACAAACACTACGGACAATTTAGCTTACCCAATTCACCTATAGCGCATGTCTTTGAACTTTTGGGGGAAGGATATGCAAACTCCACACAGAAATGCCAACTGACCCAGCCAAGGCTCGAACCAGTGACCTTCTTGCTGTGAGGCGACATCGCTACTCACTGCACCACCGCGCCGCCCTGTTTTGTGTTCAACAGAAGATATTCTTAAAACTTTAGAACCACTTGAATAAATGCTTGGGATATTTTCATTTCTTGAGTCAACTGTCACTTTTGTTCAAAGCAGCTGATTGGTTCAGTTACAAATCACCTCTGTCCACGACACGTGCTCTGTAATGCATTTGTTTGTATTTTCATCTGTGAAATGGAGCAAAAACACTATACATTATATTTCTTATATTTTGGTTGTATTTCTATAAAGATTATTGACATTTTTGTCATGAATTCTGACCTAGCAGAACAGTAACAAAAGAAATCAATTCTTAAATAGGTTACTCTTAAATAGGTTGCATTTGTAAAAGCAAAGTGTTATATACGATCAATAAAGCTCACAGTAATAATGCTAATTCAGTAATAATGCTAACAAATAAAAATCAGAAAAGGCACTCACAAAGTATGATATTGGTGCAGTTGTTTTAGTCTTTTTTTTAGTCTGATACGGAGCTGTCAAATCCTCAGCGAGATAAAGACCTTCAAAAATAGTCCTCAGAGTCACAATATGAAATATACATACTTATCGTAAAATAACTTCACCAGATTATCGGTTTGAATATCTGCATTAAAAGTGTATTTACAATGAATAGTGCTCACGGATGCCATCATATTGTTTGGACATTGATGTAGCTGTAGGACTGAGCCCTAATTGTTCGGCGTATGAATTGCACGTTTAGTACCCAATAACAGACCATTACCGGGTAATTGTGTGAGCACAGAATCCCCTGACGATTAATCTGGGTAGATGATCAATCATTCACTGGGCCTTTCAAACAAGTGATGCATGCTAAACTGCGAAAGCCTAATTTTCCAGAATCCCATGAGATTGTAAATCAGGGACATGTAAGCATAGCGCTGCTCACCTAATTGGCTTCCATTTAAGGCTGAAGGCTCACATGGGCTGCAATTCACCTCTGAACTATAACGAGACGAGATATATAGCTTGAAAGAGGATGAGAGAGGAAGAAAAAAAGTCGTATTTTACATCAAAGTAGTTGCATAATGTTGCACTTGGCTTTTGTTGGCCAAATGAACCGTCAGTAATAGTTCCAGTGGGCAACAGTAACATGCACCTGATGTCACTGATGATTCAAAGGCAGAACTAGGTTTCAACATATGTTTGTGTGACCTATAATCTGATTTAGAAAGCACTCACGCTTTAGTACGCTCATATTAGAAGTGAAACATCACACATACTGTATTTGGGCTTAACAGGATGCAACCCTTTGTAAGCGCACCCACCCTCAAGTTGAATTTTAAGGTGCAAAAGGAGAAAAATTGAGGTAATTAACCTAATCGTGCATGGATATGTCATCCAGCTTGCCATCTGAACAGGTGCGTGCGGGTGTTGAAGGAGAATTGACTGGACTGTGATTCAATTACTGAAGACATGATGTGCTATGGATGCAGAATATCGTAGAAAAATAGTGCTGCAGTCTTATATGGGGCTTCTTTTTTAGCTACTGCGAAGTATGTTTAGCTACTTTTTTAACGCAAATGCAGACAGTTGAATGCACTACTATTTACTATATGTTTTTTCTTTACACAAATAGTACAGCCTTTTTTAAAGCCAGGATGCCACTTTTTCTAATAACGATGAGTATTGGATGTCCGATACTGACACTTTTATTTTTAGTACTTATTTCATTTGCAGTTAAAGGGCACCTATGATGAAAATCCTCTTTTGTAAGCTGTTTGGACAGAACTTTGTGTAGGTCTAGTGTGTCCACAGTCATATTGGGGTGATATAAACACAATAAGTCTTTTTTTAAATTTCCTGACGTGATGCAACTTTTGCAACAAACGCCCAGACTTTTGTTCATCTTCATAGAACAAATTAAATTATCTTGGATTAAATCTGACAGCTCTCAGATTCTCTATAGACAGTAATTTCCTGACTCATTCAGTGTCCGGAAAAGTATACTAAAGTATACAATGTCTTCAGTGGTTTAATCTGAAAATTAGGAAAATACTTTTGTGTGCACATAAAACAAACATACAGTATACAGTATGCTCTATAACAGTATACTGTGCACTGATGTATATGAACATGCGCCTTATACTGAGACTGAGGTGAGAAAAGGTATTTTTTAATTTATGTGCACACAAAATTATTCCTGGAGCTTAATATTCCGATTGAACCACTGAAGGCATATGGTCTGTTTTGAGATTTTTTTTTAACAATTAGGGAGCATGAAGGATTAGGGAGCTCTTAGATTTAATCTAAAATATCTTCATTTGTGCTCCAAAATTGAACGAAGGTCTTAGGGGTTGAAACACTGGGTGAGTAATTAATAACATGTTTGGATGAACTAACCCTTTAAAATGTCTTGGGAGATTTATTTACTTAATGTTCATTTTATTGCGTATTTTATATCACAGTGCATATCAGCGCAGTTCTCATTACTGTGTCATAGTAATCAGATTTACCATAAAATGTCTGACTAAAACTACACATAATTCTTAAATCGATCTTCTAAAATGCTCTTTTAGAGTCCCTCCAATCCAATGGTGTAATCGAGTCAGATTCTCAGTGCTCTCACTATTTGCATATACAGTTAGTTTTGTTATTTGTTTTAGTTTAGAATTTAGACAATTGCATGTTATATTAAAACTATTGAACAAAAGCTATTTTATAGTGAGTAATACACTCAAAAAATGACTTTTGCTGCTTGTTCAAACTACTTATTTCAAATGTGTTGAAACAATAAAATTTTTAAGGTTTTTCTAAAGACAACTATTTTTTTATGTTCAATCTATTTAAATTTGTTAAAAAATATTTAACTTAGTCAATTTGTGTTGGGACAACATGAAGTAATTGTGTGGAACCCTGTATTTTCTTTGTGAACCCACAACAACAACAAAGCATAGAGAAATATTTTGTCCTCATTTTTTGATTTGTATATACACTCACCGGCCACTTTATTAGGTACACCTTACTAGTACCGGGTTCTACTCGTACCTTACTAATGGGCCCAAAAGTGTGCCAAGAAAATATCCCCAACACCATTACACCACCACCACCAGCCTGAACCGTTGATACAAGGCAGGATGGATCCATGCTTTCATGTTGATGACGCCAAATTCTGACCCTACCATCCGAATGTCACAGCAGAAATCGGGACTCATCAGACCAGGCAATGTTTTTCTAATCTGCTATTGTCCAATTTTGGTGAGCCTGTGCGAACTGTAGCCTCAGTTTCTTGTTCTTAGCTGACAGGAGTGGCACCCGGTGTGGTCTTCTGCTGCTGTAGCCCATCCGCCTCAAGGTTTGACGTGTTGTGTGTTCAGAGATGCTCTTCTACATACCTCGGTTGTACCGAGTGGCTATTTGAGTTATAGTAGGCTTTCTAGCAGCTCGAACCAGTCTGGCCATTCTCTTTTGACCTCTGGCATCAACAAGGCATTTGCGCCCACATAGCTGCCGCTCACTGGATATTTTCTTTTTTTCGGACCATTCTCTGTAAACTCTAGAGATGGTTGTGCATGAAAAACCCAGTAGATCAGCAGTTTCTGAAATACTCAGACCAGCCCGTCAGGCACCAACAACCATGCCACGTGCAAAGTCACTTAAATCACCTTTCTTCCCCATTCTGATGCTCGGTTTCAACTGCAGCAGATCGTCGTGACCATGTCTACATGCCTAAATACATTAATGTTGCTGCCATGTGATTGGCTGATTAGAAATTTTCATTAACTAGCAGTCGGACAGGTGTACCTAATAAAGTGGCCCAGTGAGTGTATATGTAAAGTAAAATTTTAATGATATTCTGACTACTGTAAATGGGGTCAACTTAGTTTTGATGACTAAATTAATGACTAAAAACATTTTATTTGTGTGTGAACTAGACAATATTAACAAAGTAAAATGTCATTTTTTTAGGCCATCATTTTCACGTAAACATATTTGCCATTGAAAACGATATCATCTATTACAGTGTTTCCCAACCTTGTTCCTGAAGACACACTAACAGTACTGTACACATTTTCAAACTCTTCCTAATCAAACACACCTGAATCAACTCAGCAGAACATAAGAAGAGACTCCAAAACCTGAAGTTATTGGGTCAGATAAGTGAGACATCCAAAATATGTACTGTTGGTGTGCCTCCAGGAACAGGGTTGGGAAACAATGATCTATTCAATGTCTAGGTCAAATCGCACCACAGGAATATACTGTACAATAAGAAGCAAAAAGTGTTTAATAGTTGTGAAATGGTCATAATTAAACAAAAATAACTCTTACTCATTTTTTTACATCTTGGAAAGCCTCCAGATCTTGTAACAGATGCTGCTGTGCAAGAAAAGTCATTAGTTACTAAGCGTTATGAAACACTGCTGTGAATGCGTCCAATGGCAGATGAAAGCAAATATAGAATGACTCCGCAAATTGTATCTGAACAGGTGTGTAGGTGGAGAATAATCAGAAAATATGAATGTTTCTTTCCCACTCAATATAGTTTGCTATAGTTCATTGGTTTATTATAGATGGTAATTTAACTGATTTAGCACTTAGCAACAGAGGCTAAGAACAGGGTGAATCACCTCCGCCAAAACTTTTCTCAGTGTTTGATTAATGCTTGTGTAGATTATATGCGATTATCCACTAAAGTTCTTGCGCTGATGATGAATCAACACTGGTGTTTTCTATAGGGATTTATTCAAATTACCACTTCACACTATAATATTCCATAAACACTGCCATTAAGTCTACCGTCAAAGATATATTTTTATTAAAGCTAAATGACAATCAATACTTTTATTCAGTGATGAATTATTAAATGTATTAATAAGTTGCAGTAAAAGAGTTATAAGTAAATTGTTACTATGGTTTCCAATATAATATTAAGCAGCATAACTGTTTTCAACATTTATAATATTAATAAATGTTTTTCCAAAACCAGATCAATATAAATCCTAAAGAATCCTGTGATATTGAAGACTGTAGTAATGATGCTGAACATGTAGGAGTAAATTACAGTGTAAAATAAATGCCTGTACATCATAAAGCAGTCCTTATAACTGTAACAACATCTCACTGTTTTCACTAATAATTTTACTACTAATAAAACAAATGACTGACCTCAAGCTTTCCACTCTAATGTTCATAGTGTTCAGTGATTTTAGTGTCATTATAGTATACTTTTAAACAAAGAAATAATTTGTAACATCTTGAGGAAGGTAGACGATGACATGAGGAGGCGAACACGGGATATAATAACAAAGCTGGTTTATTTAAACAAACACTTACTGGATACTGGCAGACGGGACAAGGACGATGTGACGAGACAACCAAAGGAAACCAAAATACCGGACAACTAAGGACACAGACGAAAGGGTATAAATAGATGGAGAAATGATTAAACTAATGAGACACAAGGGATGAACACAGGTGAAACATATAAACACTGACGGTAGCGGGAACAGGACAAAGGAATCACATGACGATAACAAATGACGTGGACAGAACACTGACATAATTATTGTATATATAATACAATTATAAAATATTTAATTATAAAAAAATATTTTATATACATATTATAATATAAAATGTTTATTAATTAATTGATGAATTTTGGTTAGGTATCTTTTAAATCATCTTTATATATTATAATTGCGTTTGTGTTTATTCATTCATTCATTTTCTTTCTTTTCATTACAAATCTGAGTTTATTTTCACAATTCTGTGTGTAAATGTCGCAATTTTGAGTCTATATCTGTCACATTTTACAATAACGTTGTATTAATTAATGCATTTACTAACATGAACTAATTATGAACAATAATTGTACAGCGTCAATAAATCATAGTTCTCCATATACTAATGCCTTATAAAAATCCTAATTCATGTCTGTTAACATTAGTTAATGCACTGAGTTAACATGAACTAACAACAAACTACTGTATTTTCATTAAGTAACGTTAAAAAACATGAACAAATACTGTAATAAATGTATTGTTCATTGTTTGTTCATGTTAGTCACATAAATGTACGGAACTGTAATGGTCAACACTGTGATTATGATGATTATGAAAAACATATGGTTGTACCTTGTGCTCTTGAGACACAATGTGATCTATTTTGCATCCAAAAACGATAGCACCGCTGCACAGCACCATGGTAAAACCATAGAGTTGAACTAAATCATACAATTCATGGGCACTTCACATCCTCAGATTCACCTCAGTAAAGGTCTATAGTGCTTCCATTAGCGCTCCATCAACCTGATAGCATTGATTAAGGCAGACTGATTAAAGGCTCATTACCGGAAGCAGCAAATGAGCATAATTAGATTTTAAGACTTAAGGAAAGACACTGCAGGTTAATGGGGGGGAAAATTCATATTTATAACCAAACATATCCAGCTGATTGATTACATTAAGAGATGCAAAATTACTGAAATTACACGTTTTCTAAAATGCGATGTTTAAAAATGAGGTCATTTTGTAAAATATGCACTGATTTGCATTCATTTTCTTTTTAATTTAAAAAATATATATATATATTTTAGGGGGTGTTACACCTTTAATTGTACAGTAGACAGGAAATCATGGGCTGAAGAAAGAGGGGAATAGGATCAGCAAAGATCCTCAAGCTGGCAATAAAACTGTCAATATTTGCTAACATTTCTAGCACCAAATTTATTTAAAAATCTGAACAATACATGACGCCTGATTTAAAATACTTATTGGAAAAAAAGAGGATTAACTGAGAATCTTTTTTTAATCCCTCCATTATTCAGATTTTTTTTTGTAGAATAAAATTGTTGTACATGAAAGAAATAATTGATGACGGGGTGTTGAATTATTAGAAAATAAAGCAGACCCAAGGTGGGGAAGTGGCCAAGATGTGAAGCTGGTGTGCATTATTTCCATCCAGTCATTTAGCAGACACTTTTGTACAAAGCGACTTACAAATGAGGTGGCATTCAGCGATTCAACAAGAAGAGGCAATACATACAAGAAGTGCTAATTTTACAAAGGAACTGTTTGTGCTCAGAGATTTAAGTGCTAGGAAGGGGCAGTGTTTTATTTTTAGAGAGAGAGTGGTGGTTTGTCAAGCCCACTCACCTGTGTGAAACTCACTTCAAAAATGCACAACGTTTTTTATGAGATGTTGAGTGATTGTAAGGAAGTGTCTGGTCCAAGTGTCAGTTAAAATGACAGAGATGAAAGATGAAAGAGTGTGTTTTCTACAGGTGGTTTGTCAAGCTCACTCACCTGTGTGAGGCACACTCAGAATTGCATAATGTTTTGAGGTTGCTGAATGGTGTGGTGTGGTGAGGAGGAAAGAATGGGGGTCCTGTTTTTGTTCACAGGGGTTTGGGTTTTTTCTGGAAGAGATGTGTTTTGAGTTGTTTTATAATAATTTAACAGACCCAAGGCATTTGTCAAGTTTTTGTCCTCAAGCTACTGCTGTGTTTAAGGTAAGTTTCTTTATTCTATGGTCTGTTGAGATTCTTGATTCTGATTGCAGAAGTTGCTGATACTTTTATTTCAGTATGAAATGGAATATTGAGTAGGGGGCGGGGCTTTCATTTTGTGCATCATTCCCTCATAGCAAACTAACGGTAAGCAGGGCGTGGCTAAGAATATTGTGGCTGAAGTCATCAAACTGACGTCAAGAGAGAAGAAACACTACTCCAAACACAGAAGCTAATGGATTGAATATGAACAAAACAACCATTTTATTCAGTGGATTAACTTGATTCAACACTCAGAAAATGACTTTTGCTGCTTGTTTAAACTACTTATTTAAAAACAAGAGTTGAAACAGCACAATTCTTCATTTTTTGGGTCATTTTAACTGTTTTATGTTCAATCCACTTAAATTTGTAAAAACAGTTCACTTAATCGATTTGTTTTGGGACAACATGAAGAAATTGTGTGGAACCCAGCATTTTCTTTCGTGAATTTCTGTATATTAGGGTATTATTTTCAATACCATTAATTTATACCTTTTTTAACTTATCCTATATTGTTTGCATTTTTCTATTTTTATTGTATTACTGTTTATTGACAGTGAAACTGCTCTGAAGGAATATTTATTAATGCATTTTGCAGATTTTATTAATGCACTGACATGCTCCTGCTCACAAAGTTTTTCTTAGGGCCCTCAGAAGTCTAGGATGGGCTCTGCGGACAGGACAGTAACATTAATTCCCCTGATGCCTGCGCTATAAAGCGTCCCACCGTCTTGGTGACAGATCGGCCGCGTGCGATGATCTGAGCATCTCAGTTTTGCACATCACAGAAATCAGACTGTTGAATAATTCATAACCCTGGCAGTAATTAGAAAGCGGTGGCGCCCGCAGAACACAGCAGTTACTGGAAACACTTCCCTCTTCGCCCTCGACGACTCCTCATCCGTGATTAGCAGCAGCAGCCATTAGCGCGTCCTGCCGTCATAAAACTTCAGCTTGGATTAGGTAAACACGATGAGCAGGAGTAGGTGTAACTGTGGTCAATTTACCAAACTAATGCTCCCAATGACAGCTGAAACACTCTGGTGCTGATGGAGAATGAGTAATGTGACCAAACTACAACATTAGCATTATTAGCAGTGAAACAGGCTAGCTTGTTAGCTGTTCAGTTTGCCATTAGCAACCTTTGTTTTTGTAGTGTAGTCAGAGTTCACTTGGCAGCTATGTTTGAAAAACCTCTGGACAGCTCATCCAAAACGAAGTCCTATGTAAATAAATGGGGGAATCCTAAAAATCTGCACTGGCTATTAAATGACATATTTTAAATCGGTATCATAAGCCTGTTCTTGCTTAAAGGTCGTGCGAAGTGCTTTGAAATGTGCAGTTCTTATTTGATGTGTGACCTATTTTGAACTTAAACATGAAGAGAGGGCTGGACAGAGTAGATCCTCCCCCTTAAAAAAAAACATTTGCTGCATCCCAATTCTAATACTATCTGACCCTAAATAGTATTTGAAAATAAAATTAGCATGTCCCAAACCGTCAACTGTTAAAAAGAGTATGCCAAAGGTTCCCGGATGGTCTACTATTTCCAGAAGAAATTTGAAGTGTAGAACCGTCTGTACTCTAACAGTTAATATTGCCCGCAATACATTGTGTATTGGATGTGAATTACAATAGAACTTCTATAAATTAGAACACACTACAAACATGGCGGATGCGCAAGACCAACAGTCAAGTATAGAAGCTTAGGTGTAAAGATGTTTGAACGACTAAATCACGATTTCTGTGTTATATTTCATCTTCAACAATAATGTGAACTTATAAAGACGTGTTCCAGACTCAGACTCAACTTTATTATCCCGTTTAGGGAAACTAAAATTGCAGCAAGGTGACGTAACATAGGCGAAGACTATTAACTATTGGACATTAACTTCTGAATGCATAATTATGCAAAGACCTGAGGAAATTTCTCTGCATGAAAATCTTAGGTTGCGTCCGAAATCGCATACTTCCAAACTATATAGTACGTTAAAAAAACAGTATGCGAGCCAAGTAGTATGTCCAAAATCATAGTGTTTGAAAAATAGTAAGCAAGAAGTTCCCAGATGACCTACTCCGGCGAGATTATGCATCTGATGGACGCTATGCTATCCCATGATGCCACGCGAGAGAATTCATGAATGTGAGGGAAGCGACACAACTCACGGGGATAGGTCACGTGATAATGACAAATGGCAGATGTAGTACATCCATTTATTCACCTTTATCCACCTTTATTCAAAATACTCACCTTCATACTATAGAACATACTTTTCTAATGGTCGTGTAGTAAATTCAAATGTAGTACCTACTCGAGTACTAGACGATTTCGGACGCAGCCTCAGAATGGCAGATTAACCTGCTGCTGAATCTCCAATATGGTAGCTAATTAAATATGAAACAAATGTGGATGATGTATTAAGATGATTGACAGGGCAAGTAACTAAGCAACATAAAGGTACATTCATAAGGAAGTAGTGTAGTGTGTCTCAAATTTTGCATAGTTTTCTGTTACACACTCAAAAGTATGTAATTTTTTTCACAAAAAAGTATATACTTTTAGGACGTAGTATAAGTAGGCGAATTGGGACGCAGCAATGTATTTCAAATATTCATTCATTCATTTTCTTTTCGGCTTAGTCCCTTTATTAATCTAGGGTCGCCACAGCGGAAAGAACCGCCAACTTATCCAGCATATGTTGTACGGAGCGGATGCCCTTCCAGCCGCTACCCATCACTGGGAAACATCCATACACACTCATTCACACACATAAACTACGGACAATTTAGCTTACCCAATTCACCTATACCACATGTCTTTGGACTTGTGGGGGAAACCGGAGCACCCGGAGGAAACCCACGCGAACACGGGGAGAACATGCAAACTCCACACAGAAATGCCAACTGAGCCAGCCGAGGCTCGAACCAGCGACCTTCTTGCTGTGAGGCATTTGTGCTACCCACTGCGCCACCGTGCCACGGGGAGAACATGCAAACTCTACACAGAAATGCCAACTGACCCAGCCGGGGCTCGAACCAGCGACCTTCTTGCTGTGAGGCGATTGTGCTACCCACTGCGCCACCATGGTTTTTAAAGGGAAGGAGCTATTCATATATGTAAGAGACATCATTGGAAGTGAATCAAAACCTTTCATTAAAGTTGGCCAAAAACTATTCAACAACACTTATTCTTGTGTTAGGACAATTTTAAAACTTTTTGACCTATATATATATGTGGAGCGTCATGGTGGTGCAGTGGGTAGCACGATCACCTCACAGCAAGAAGGTCACTGGTTCGAGCCTTGGCTGGGTCAGTTGGCATTTTTGTGTGGAGTTTGCATGTTCTCTCTGTGATTGCGTGGGTTTCCTCCGGGTGCTCCGGTTTCCTCCACAGTCCAAAGACATGCGCTATAGGTGAATTGGGTAAGCTAAATTGTCCATAGTTTATGTGTGTCAATGAGAGTATATGGGTGTTTCCCAGTGATGGGTTGCAGCTGGAAGGGCATCCGCTGCGTAAAACATATGCTGGATAAGTTGGCGGTTCTTTCCGCTGTGGCGACCCCAAATTAATAAAGAGACTAAGCCAATATATATATATATATTATAAAGTTTAACGGTACAGATTGGAAAGGTTTAAAGATACAAAAAACTTTTTTTTTTACTTATTTAAGCTTAATTGAAAATGAAATGGTCAAATATAACAAATTTATATCAAATAAATAATAAATGTAAGTTTAACAATTAATTTAAAATGAATTTTTGCCACTGTATCAAAATTAACATTGAGAATAATTTGACTGGTATTGCTATCAATTACACAATTGGTACAGATTTGTTTGAATTTCTCATTTTATATGATATATTCTGTCTTTCTCTCTGAAGTGCCGCAAATTCTGTCTCTCCTCTGTAATGTGTACCTGTGGATGTCTTAAATCTTGAGTTCTGTGTTATCTCGCAGCTGTCAGCGAGTGTGTTCTCCACCTGTCTCTCCATCATCAGGACTGCGTCTCCTGCTGACTGCTCTAAAAGCTCAGTGGGACTCGGCTCATTGTAAAAGTTTGTCACTCCACACGTCAGGAAGACTCTGTACAGCAGGACACTGATTAAACACACATCAATCATCTTTTCTTGCAGATTGCAATTTTTCCCTCCTTTCAGTGAGGTGAAATAATAGAATGCAATAGACTACACAAATAAACAGAAAATTCACTGAAACAAAATAAATGTATACAAAAATAAAAAAGTCAATAAGATTTAAAAATCTAATTAAAATAATGTATTTTGTGTCAAATCTGATTATCAGTTGGACAAACCTGAATAAAAGAAAACAATCCAAAGAAAAATGAGAATATAAAAATAAAATGACATGTAATATATTTATTCGCAAATAACTCAAATAAAAATGTCAAATAAATGTAAATAAAAAGTAATAAAATTAACAAAATAAAAGTGCTTTTGATTCAGGAATCACGACTCGACACTCATCGCACATTTCTCATGTAATTTTTTTTATACAGTAAGGATCGTACAATAAAAGTACCACAAAATAGACCCCATGCACTACACTCCAAACAATATTAGTGTATCACAACGTGTTCTACGGATACAGAAAACACGACGATGTCAAAAATACTTACCTCTCAACTAAAGTTTCCAACAAAAACAGCAAAAAGTAGTTTGTTTTCCCACACATGCAGTGGAGCGGAGGTTTACCGAGTCCTGCTGTTGTACTGCATTGACTGACCGTGTGTGCACACATTTAAAGTGACCGCTAACAGCTTCTTCCTCTCACGCTCTTGCCTCTTCATTAAGCTTGGGAATTGGGTCTTCACGACGTCTCATCATGGCGAAGGAGGCGTCCGGAGGGAATTACAGGAGCCTTGACTGCCGCCGGTCGTGCTTTGACCAACCCACTGCCAGAAAAACACACTCAGGTTAGTAAAAATTATTAAAAAAAACATATATATGTATATATATATTTACAGTTGAAGTCAGAATTATTAGCCCTCCTGAATTATTAGCCCCCCTGTGTTGCTTAATTATATTGACCATAACATTTTTTTTTTCTAGCCGAAATAAAACAAATAAGACTTTCTCCAGAAGAAAAAAATATTATAGGAAATACTGTGAAAAATTCCTTGCTCTGTTAAACATCATTTGGGAAATATTTGAAAAAGAATCACAGAAGGGGTAATAATTCTGACTTCAACTGTATATATACATATTTGAGGACCAGATGTGATGCATATCAATAGCACTAGGTCTGAAACTAAAGGGCTGAAGCTCTCTTTGTGACTGAATGATTTGCAACATTAAAAATTAAGGTATAAAAAAAACAACATAATACACAAAATAATGTAAATGCAATTAAACATAAAGTAAATAATTATTTCAAATAAAGATGGAAGTTGGGGAAAATGTCTATAAAATTGGAAAAAGATGATAGAAATAATGAAAAATGAAGGTAAAAATACAAATGCACTAACAAAAATAGTAATAATATTATAAAGTATAATAAATAATAAATATACGTAATAAATTCTGTAAATGATTACAAAAGCACAAATGCATTAACCAAAAATAATGAAATATATTACATATAAAACATTTGTTTAATTGTAAAAATAATAATCATAATAATAATAAAGCAGCACGGTGGCTGAGTGGATAGCATTTCTGTTTGAAGTTTGCATGTTCTCCCTGTGTTTGCGTGGGTTTCCTCCGGGTGCTCTGGTTTCCCCCACAATTCCAAAGACATGCGGTATAGGTGAATTGGGTAGGCTAAATTGTCCGTAGTGTATGAGTGTGTGTGTGTGAATGAGTGAGTGTGTATGGATGTTTCCCAGAGATGGGTTGCGGCTGGAAGGGCATCCGCTGCGTAATACGTATGCTGGATAAGTTGGCGGTTCATTCCGCTGTGGCGACCCCAGATTAATAAAGGGACTAAGCCGAAAAGAAAATGAATGAATGAATGAATAATAATAAAAACAATAATAATTATACAAACTAAATCATGACAAAACAGACTGTTATAATGCAAATATAAATAGCAATAAAATGCAATATTAATAAAAAACAATAAAAAAAACTAACTAAAATGCCAAAAAAACAAATAAAACTTGAAAATGGAAAGTCTTTTAAGCCTGTGTATTTCTCATACAATTGAAAATATTGTACATTCAAAATAGTGGGTTATACAGATACATAATAACACGGTAAAATTCATTTCAAATGAAGCTAAATTAAAGCTTTTTTCATATTAAGTTTGTAAATAAATTAAGTTACATAAATCAATAAAACTACACAATAAAGCAGATAAAAATATATATTTTTTAAAAATAATTCAAATGATTAAAATTATACAAAAGAAAACAAAAATTTATAATTTGATAGAAAATAAATATCAAAATCAACTGTAAGAATAAACCAAACTATGCGATGCTAAGGAAATACAAGCCTCCATTTTCCATAACTTGAGAAATAATCTACATTCAAAATAGTGCATACAACAAACAAACAAGCAACTTAATTGAATGAAAGAATAATAAACCAACTACAAAAGTACATACAATAAAATAATAATAAAAATAAAAAAATTAAATAAAATATATTAAATAAGGAAGTAGGATACTAAGAAAC
>CAIGQW010054212.1:9484082-9497793 GCA_903798125.1 Danio choprae | reverse complement strand
CGCGAGCATACACACACACACACACACACACACACACACACACACACACACACACACACACACACACACACACACACAGTTCATAAATGATTAAAAATGTTAGTATTAAAGAGTTATTATAAAATGAATTGCTCAAGGGGTAAAAGGCACTTTAAAATAGGAAAAGAGACGTTTTGGGCAGTTCATTTTAATAGATATGATTTATTTATTATTAATAATAATAACATCATCAATAATAATAAAATGTTTATTATATATAATAAATTGTAAATAAAATAAATATGCATGCATATGTTAAATATAACTATTATTAAATATTCATATTTCTTATATTCCACCTATTAAAATAAACAATGACCCATAAACACGTCTCTTTTCCAACTTTAGAAGTTAAGAAGTTGAGAATCTGCTTTATTTCTGAAGATATTTCCCCGCTCTGCTCCTGGTCTCCATCTACTTGTGTTGAGTCAGTGTGCTGCGCCGGTGAGACACTCAACTCCTCAAACAGGACACTGATCTAAATCTGAGCTGAATCTGCGGCTGGATTGGGAATATATACACACACATCACCCACCCACACCAAAAATAAACCTCTATAGACTCAGAGCAGCGTGTCTGGCAAGAATTAAAAGCATATTTAATTTAAACCAGACATCAGACTTGACACTGAGCGCTCGCTAGCTCCCACCAGGCTGATAGCTGTACGTTTGGATTAGCACTGCTAAAACTGAAGGACTAACAATAGTGTATTTGAAGAAATAAAAATAAAAAATTGGCTTTTTTTAATCCCGAAATAATCTGGTTTGTGTGTTTTCTGCAGTCTCTTCAACTACTGTTTAAAGCTACAGTTCATTGAAAGTAGTACAAGATGCTAACAAAAGATGACTAGCTCAATCTGATCATTTCATTGAGTTGTTTGAACCAGCTAATACAATTAGCTAGTAGTTCTCTCACTATACTTCGCCATTTGATTGATTCATTTTTGATTAACTAACTTTATGCATTACAAGTTTTTGTTATGTTTAAATATGCAAATGAGCCATTATTTCAATAAATATGTGCTAATAGTTCTCAACACACTTCCCCATTTGATTGATTCATTTTTGACTGACTCAATTTTAGCATCACAAATGTTTGTGTTACCTTTAAATGTTATGTTAAAATATGCAAATGAGCCATTATTTCAATACATGACATGTGATTGGATCTAAATCTGATTAAGTCAAAAATAGGTTCAAGATCCTTGTAATGTTTTGATATATTAAAGTCAAAGGTTTTTACAGATGGGATTTCGAGAATCTAAATATTGCAAACAGCTTGAATCTTTTATTTTTTTGCAGACTAATATGATGTATATATTCAGGCTAATTAAAGTATACAGATATGAATAAATGAGGTTTGTGTTGCTTAAGTGGAGATTTATGACTCATTTATGACTCAAGAACACTTAAGAATATGTATTATAGTTGAAATATACAGTCACAAATTGATGAAGTGTGACAAACGAAACACTTAAAAGTATTTGGATGTTTTTTAGATGTATTTATGATGTTTTCTTTATATTAGATTGAAAGTCTTTACATTAGGCCAAAAAAGCCTAAAGCTGCATAAAAGCGTAGTGTTGCAAATTATGTTGCTAGTTAAAAGTAGCTAATGAGATGCATTGATATCTTACCGATCATAATCCATGACCGCTATTAAAAGACTGATTTGGTCAATGTTCTCCGGTGGAACATCAAAAACGATGGCTTCATTGTAGACTGGGTTGAGAGTGTTCCTCTTCGTCGATGTTTTCCTCTTTTTCAGTCTCCGACCGTCACACATTAGAGAAACCTTTACGTAAGGATCTTAAACAAGACAGAATAAAGAAAATTTGTTTAATATTTGCTCAGTGGCAGGGTTGAGCGAATTTCAGAATTAAAAGAAAAATATATATATATTTGCGTAAAATTTTAAATTTGCGAAAGAATTCTTCCATTTAGCACTGAGAGACATTCAGAAATATGTAATTAAATTAAATAAAACATAAAAATAAATAAATATTTAGTAGAATTGGTCTTGTTCTCTGTCACTCAATCAATACAAATACAAAATCTAAAAAAAGAAAACTAAAACTAATAATAATATTATTAATACTACTACTAATAATAACAACAACAATAATAATGATGATACACATTTTCAGAAGTCTTCTTTCACTTAGGTCAATAAATAATTAAATAAATAAAATACATTTCAATATACTGATAATTTAAAGTACTGTTATTAGTAATAAAATATTCTTTAAATTACACCGTGTAAAAGTGTTCATTTTTCATAAAGTAAATTAGAATAATGAATTTTTTTCCTGCTAATATATACAAATGTATATAAAATAATAATAACTTTCTATATATTTATATATTATATTATTAAGTATATTATTGTATTAATTTCTTGTAATAATATATTTTTTATTATTATAAAACATTTAGTGCATTTGTGCCTTAAAACTAACTGGGCTATAGCCGCTGATGTAATAATAATAAAAAAATATTCTACAATTGTTTCTATATTTTATGAATTAAAATACAAACATCATTCATTTTCCTTAGGCTTAGTCCCTTTATTTATCAGGGGTCACCACAGTGGAATGAACCACCAACTTATCCAGCATATGTTTTACGTAGCGGATGCCCTTCCAGCCGAAACCCAGCAGTGGGAAAATACAAATATAATAATATTTAATTTTAATAATAACTAATAATAACTAGGGCCTCACAGTGGCGCAGTGGGTTGCACGATCGCCTCACAGCAAGAAGGTCGCTGGTTCGAGCCTCGGCTGGGTCAGTTGGCGTTTCTGTGTGGAGTTTGCATGTTCTCCCTGTGTTGGCGTGGGTTTCCTCCGGGTGCTCCGGTTTCCCCCACAAGTCCAAAGACATGCAGTACAGGTGAATTGGGTAGACTAAATTGTCCGTAGTGTATGAGTGTGAATGGGTGTGTATGGATGTTTCCCAGAGATGGGTTGCAGCTGGAAGGGCATCCGCTGCGTAAAACATATGCTGGATAAGTTGGCGGTTCATTCCGCTGTGGCGACCCCAGATTAATAAAGGGACTAAGCCGAAATGAAAATGAATGAATAATAATAACTATTATTATATTAATTATTCATATATATTTTCACGATGGATCAAGATGCCAATGGGATTTCAACTCCAAAGCAACATCCTGTGTGCTAAATGACCTTAGAAAGAGTTTGTGGATTTTGCCCAACCCCACTTAGCACTACTTGCATATGTAAAATCTCCCATCACTTTCTCAAGCGTTTAGTCGATGAAATCAATGCTCTTATAGAGAGCCCAGGGTGCTCTATGTTTTACCATGTCATGATGACACCAAAATAAAATCGTTACCGCTGAGACAATGAGTCATTTAGAGGTGACGAGACCTACCAGACGCTCCTGTGATGTCCATGGCTTTAAGATTTCTGGCTTTAATTATGGTTATCGTCAGACGACCCGCAGTCGGCAAGTAACAAAGAGAGAACATCAGATCTCCCAGATCCACATTATCCTGAAGAGACACAAGCAGGAAACATTAACTCTTACAATCATATCATAGAAGTTGATTTAGAGCAAATTCAATAACATTTACAGAGCTTCTGGTTATTGCAACAGGCTATTTAATCCTTCATTCGTATCATATAAACAACATAACTGGTTTCAAAATACTCTCAAAGGGTCACACTTAAAAAAAAACATGTTTACTGACTTTTACTGTTTATAGTTTTGGGTGCATAAACTAGTGTTGATAATGATAGAGAACAATAACTCTACTGTACATAAATGCATGTTTTGTTTACTTTGGTTGATCCTTGCGTTTGTTTAAGCACTGGATTTGGATTGGCTGTCAATGTTTTTATCCTCCGTCGAATGGAAACAAAACCATGCAATTCATTCATTTCAAGCAAGCAAAGTGACGCACACTAGTTTCAGTTTGGCTTGAAATAATATTGTATAGGCTTGACTTATATCCCATGGTTGGTGACTTAATGTCAAGCAGGCAGAATGTGTGCAGAGCGCTTCACAACTAGGCTGGCAGTGAATGAAATGCACGCTACACTTTAAAAACATTTAGTCTTGGCATACATTGTAAAAGTTTGCTTAATACATATATTTTCAATTATATATATATATATATATATTTGTTCTGATTGCTGTTTTTCGTGTGAACCGAAAGTTGCTAAGACTTTTATTTCAATATGTTGATGTACTTTCAACTGAAAGAAAATATTGAGTAGAGGGGGCAGGGATTTCTTTTTGCACATCATTCTCTCATAGCAAACTGGTCAAGAATATTGTGACTGAAGCCGTCAAAGTGATGTCAACAGACAAGCCGCCACTCCAAATGCAGAAGTCTTACTTTTTTTTCAGAAATATTTTGTTCAGTGGATAAACTTGCATGGAGATAAACATTATGATAACAAGATAAACATTATGAATTTTGATTTCACACAGACTGTAAAGGATTAGTTAGATTAGATTAGATTCCATCTGTTATTTTACATGCTCACATTTATTGAGTAGGAAGTTTTTACCAGTTGTCACCATGAAAAAAACGTCTAAATTGATTCCACTGATATCGCTCCTCTGCGTTGTAATAATTATTGCTGTGATGTATATTTGACCTAATCTAACACATGAAATTAGTCAGTTATTTAAGGGATAATCAAGAGAGTTCAGTGCATTTAAAGGAGGCAAAGAACCACCTGACACAAAGTGTATTTAAAACCCTCCAACACACAGCAATCTCTTGATTATCCTACGTATTCCATGGCCATTCTCCAAGGTTTAGAGAGGTTAAAGCTAGTAATGCTTTTGTCAGCAAAATATTTAAGCGAATTTTCATTAGTTGGAGCGTTTTAAAGCTGCGATTGATCAGCGGATCGCTTGTATGTCAGCTTATAGACAAACCAGCTGATCGACATGACTTTAAAACGCTCCAGTGTCTGTGTATCTGTGGTTACACTTAGTAAACAGCGCTGAGTTTGGTGAACTGGTGACTTTCACAGCCAATCATAGTCATTTGGTTAAGCAAATATTAAATATTAGCGAGAGAAATAGACATTTTTAAAACATTTTTAACAGTATCGATTGGTATCGAACTCCAGTATCGTGACAACCTTAATGGAGTGTAATAAAAAGGTGTCTGGTGCATTAGAAGAGTGTGTCAGATAATTTGTCAAGTGAACATACAGTAGGTAAGGTGTTGCTAAACTGTTTCAAAAGCAAGCCTATTGGGTATTTTAAGCAAAGTTTCTATAATTAACAACATATCTTCTAGTATGTGTCACATTTTTGGACAATTAATAAAGTTCTATGACTTGAAATCCAATATAAATGAATGTATACAATATTATTTACTCTAATGAGTATATTTTCCAGAATATACATTAGTCTATCTTAGTTTTCTTAGACAGATTCATTCATTTGTTTTCTTTTCCGCTTAGTCCCTTTATTAATCAGGGGTCACTACAGCGGAACGAACCGCCAACTTATCCAGCATATGTTTTACACAGCAGATGCCCTTCCAGCTGCAACCCAGTACTGGGAAACACCATATTCACACACATACATTATGGACAATTTAGTTTACCCAATTTACCAGTTTACCTATAGCGCTTGTCTTTGGACTGTGGGGGAAACCTGAGCACCCGGAGGAAACCCACGCCAACAGGGGGAGAATATGCAAACTCCACACAGAAATGCCAACTGACCCAGCCGAGGCTCGAACCAGCGACCTTCTTGCTGTGAGGCGACAGCGCTACCTACTGCACCACTGCGCTGCCTAAACCTGTTTAAGCTCAATTAAAAATTTAAACCTCAATTTAATTCGTACAGTAGCTTTAGGAGTCCCGTCAGACACCAAGCAGGAAAGCACATACTTTATTGCTTTATGAATGCAAAACAAATGTATATCAAGCTTGGCAAAAAGACGTTGTCATTGAAGAATTAGACCTCACTGCAATCATGCAAGTAAACACCGCAATTCATTACACATTCAACGACAGCCTGTTCAATCTTAAAAGGTCAGAGAGAGGGTACGAAACTGTCACTTACAGATAAATTACAACCGTTTTTGATGCATGAACTATTAGAAATGGACATCACAATAAAAAAAAGCAACATACAAAAACAGTCCTTTTCTGAAATATAACACCTCACTATGGTTTCTGAGGTATAGTAAGGAGTCAAATTGCTCAAAGATGTACAGGAACAGAAGCATTTCACCTCAAGGGAATCCTGTTTTTGCACTTTGAGATTCACTCCGAGCAGCGAGCACAAACCTGCTGTCTAATTATCACTTCTGAAAAAAGCCACAATTTGCACTTTTTTTTTATTAGAGCTGTTCGTATAACAAACTAAATTGCAATCCATAATTAACATCTCATCATAATGAGCTTGAGTGTACTGGGAACAAACAAAGCATAAGCTATGGTTTTGATAATGCTCACACTTAGAATGCAGGGATATAAGATAATGAGTGGGTATTTGAACATGACATCAAATAAAATCTCTTTCTCTATTATTTCTATTAATAACATAGTAAATCATTACATATAAGATAAAATATCATAGCTATCTAATTTAGAAAATAAAAATATATCTTGTTGTATATCTTAAAATTAACGTTATTATATGATTCATTCATTCATTCATTTATTTTCATTTCGGCTTAGTCCCTTTATTAATCTGGGGTCGCCACAGCGGAATGAACCGCCAACTTATCCAGCATGTTTTACGCAGCGGATGCCCTTCCAGCTGCATTCCATCACTGGGAAACAACCACACACACCCATTCACACACATACACTACGAACAATTTAGCTTACCCAATTCACCTATAGCGCATGTCTTTGGACTTGTGGGGGAAACCGGAGCACCCGGAGGAAACCCACGCCAACACGGGGAGAACATGCAAACTCCACACAGAAATGCCAACTGACCCAGCCGAGGCTTGAACCAGCGACCTTCTTGCTGTGAGGCGAACGTGCTACCCACTGCGCCACCGTGAGGCCTGTTATTATAAAATATATTTATTAAAATTATCTATCTATCTATCTATCTATCTATCTATCTATCTATCTATCTATCTATCTATCTATCTATCTATCTATCTATCTATCTATCTATCTATCTATCTACACGCATACATACATACATACATACATACATACATATAGATATATATACAACAGTTCTGTCTGGTTCTTAAATCTGATTGGCTGACAGCCATGAGATATTAAAGTAATATCAGCACTCATACAGCCTTTTCACCCTTGTGTATTACTCCGCCCACACGAGTGGCAAGAAGAGGATTACAGTTTAACAAATATTGCAGCCGTTGAACAACATATATAATATACTTTTCAGGCTTTTTAGTCGAGAATGTAGTTGTTTAGATTGCAACTATGCAGTTTATTTATAAGGATAGTGCCTATTTTAAATATTCGTAATTTTGGAGATTCAGCGCGTTGCCGGCCAACTGAGCAGAACAAAAATAGCAGTTTTTCAGCGTACGTTTTAAACTACAGTTGATCAAATCATTACAGAACAGGTACAGTAAGTGACATTCTAAATTGATCTCTCTCTTTTATATTTTGTATTGCTGTATTCATACCATAGTAATCTGGTAGTGTTTGCTTTGCTTTGGCTTTTCCGATGTTAATTATTGTGATCTCCCGATTGCAACAGAGAAATACTGGGAAATCTCTGTAGACTGATGGCATTTCATGCTGTTCAGCCTTATAATCTTAAAATGTGAGCAAAATCACCTGTTTTGTCATCATTTTAGACATTATGCTAGAAAATCATTCAAATACTAGCTTTAAAGTGACATTAGCAACGGTTTATGCTATTCTGACAGTCAGCTGCAGATGTGTGTGAACGGCGGAAGAGAGTAGTTCCTCTCACAAAAGAGTTTTTGAGACTCTCCATGTTTGATTTTCTTTTTTTATATGCACAATTATGCCGTTAAAAAGTTATTATGCCGTCGAACTGTTGTATAACAACGAGTGTGATATTGCTCATATATAAAAAACTGTTATATTTATTATTAATAAAATAATAACAAAATATATATATACATTTTAATGTATAAAATATATAAACAAAAAACTAAATGTTATTAATACAATAACATTTAAATAAATGTCTTTCTTTAAATCGGTTATCTAAAATACATAATAAAAGTCCATATCCATCATACATAATAGATATCGATCTCTCTACTGTGATGCACACATGTGGTTCATCTCGGCGTGTTAATGCAATGACACAACAGGATGGAAGAGAAAACGACTGTCGTACATTAGTAATGAATCAAAGTGTGTGCAGAACCCAAATGGGCCTTTAATGCACATGGCAGCCATGCACTGTCTGAACCCACAGATCTGCCAGAACTTTCACGTGCTGTCAATTATTCACTGATCTATGTTAATGGACACGCTCTGCGCTCAGATCAGATGGGTGTGTAGTGATGCTGAGAGCATGTAAAAACTCTTATCATTACTTAGCCTCTCATATCTTTCTTCTCCCTAAGGACATACAAGAATAATCTTGAAGTCGTATGAGGCCCATCAGTGGGCATTAAAAGAGAAACTTTGTTCTTACATCGCAAAACATTATATACACATTATATACACTCACTGTTGTTCAAAAGTGTGTGCTCAATACAGAAGCTTTTTTTTTTCAAAACATTAAAAAATATGCCTTAGAATGGTAGGGTATATGCGTAAACTTTCTTAAAACATGACTAAATCATTATTTTATACCTTATGTTCATAAATATATACGTTTTTTTGCTGTTTTAAAACTAATTAAATATAGCTAGTAAATCCATACAATGTGCAAACAACATGCAATAAACTATCTGAAAACTTATTTATTGTTAATGGAAGTTCAGGTCTAATATTTGGACTTGACTCACTTTAAGTCACAAATAAGTTGAGTTTAGACTGGATTTATGGACATTTAGGGCAATGCAGATTGTGATATGGATTGAACTACAACAAGGTTACATGAAAGTTCGACAAATGGGGCTTTTAACCACTTGAAACTTGACTTGTCTCAACCTCAATTGCTTGGAACTTTTATCTCAATGTATTTAGACTTAACTCAGAGTCTACCTTGTTGGAATTCTGACTTCATCCCAAAGGCTTTAGATTTGACCTTACCTCAAATGTGTTACAATTAATTTAGACTTTCTCAAAACCAAGAACAACTGACATAAATTTACCCCAAATGCTTGGTACTTGCCGTTATCTTCATTCATTCATTCATTCATAAATTTTCCTTCAGCTTAGTCCCTTTATTTATCAGGGGTCGCCACAGCGGAATGCCCTTCCAGCCGCAACCCAGTACTGGGAAACGCCCATTCTCTCACATTCACACTCATACACTATGGCCAATTTAGCTTATTCAATTCACCTATACCACACCACATGTCTTTGGACTGTGGTGGAAACCGGAGCACCTGGAGGAAACCCATGCGAACACGGGGGAAATGCCAACTGACCCAGCCGAGGCTTAAACCAGCAACCTTCTTGCTGTGAGGCGACAGCGCTAACCACTGAGCCACTGGGCTGCCCTTGACTTCATCTTAAAGGATTTAAACTTTAAACACACTCTAATTCAAATGCGTCAAAATTAACTTTTTCTCAAAAGCTTTTCAATTGATTAGACTTAACCTCCGAGGTTTGAAACTTGACTTTACTCCAAAGGGTTTAGACTTGACAGCAAGTATCTTTGAGACTTTAGTCTTGACTAACTGTAACTTAAACATGTTAAGCTTGACTCAGACTTTATCTAAAAGGCTTGACACTTGACTTAGACTTGACCTCCAATGTTTGAAATTTGACTTAGACCTTATCCCAAAGGCTTCTAACTTGACTTAGACTCTACCTCAAATTCTTAAAAATTGCTTTAAAAAAGCTTTAAACTTGACCTAAGACACAACCTCAAATGCTTCAAACTTGAATTAGACTTCATCCCAGAGGGTTTTAGACTTGAAAGCCTTTATCTTTGAGGCTGCAGTCTTGACAAACTTTAACTCTAACGTGTTAAGCTTGACTCTTTATCTAAAAGGCTTTACAGTTAACTAGACTCTAGTTCAAATGTTTGAAACTTGACTTTAAATTTATGCCAAAAGATAAAGTCTTTAGGATAACTTAACTTAGACTCTACTTTGGTTGTTTGAAACTTGAGATTTATCCCAAAAGCCTTAAACTTGACTTTACCTCAAATGTTTGAAGCTTGTCTTAGACATAATCCTAAAGACTTTAGAGGGTGCTCAACTCCGTTCCTGGAGATCTACCTTCCTGCAGAGTTCAGCTCCAACCCTCTGATCAAACCCAATTAAAACAACTAAGTAGGATCTGAAGGAGCACTTGGTAATTAAAAACAGGTGTGTTTAATCAAGGTTGCAGCTAAATTCTGCAGGAAGGGAGATCTTGAGGAACAGACTTTAGACTCAACTTATAATCAACCTCAAATGTTTGAAACTTGACTTAGACTTTATCCTGAATATTTTGATTCGACTTAGACTCGACCTCAAATGCTTGATACTTGACTTAGACTTTATGCCCAAAGCTTTAAACTTAACTTAAACCTGACCTCAAATTCTGAAACTTGACTTTTATACCAACAACTTTCAATATGACTTTACCTTAAATGTTCAAAACTTGACTTTGACGATCACAAAGGTTTTACACTTCACTTAGACTTCACCTACAAAACTTGACTAAGACTCCAGAAGATGCTTGAAAGTGGCTTTGAATATCTTAGCATCTAACTTGATTAAACTGTACCACAAATGCTTTAAACACGCATTTACATTTAGACTTGCTTTAGGGATTTTATTTTCACTTAAGCCAAGACAATTACAGATTTAGCAACCAATGCCGTGCGCATGCTGGACTTGCAGCCTTTCCTCGAAAGGGACTTTGGACACTATAAAGGAAACTGCATGAGTGATCAGCACACCTCGTTGGGCTTCTAAGGCTTCCTGACAAATCTAATCATCTGCGATTGTGTGTATTTGAGGAGCTCAGAGAGCCTGTTAAGATAAATCAGTCCCATCGAGAGCAGTCCAGAGGCCTCAGGCGTCTCACACAGTGGGAGGCTCCATCTATTACGGCACAACAGAAAGGTCATGGAAGCCGGCAGTGGAGATGGGCTCATTATCTGGCCAGGTCGCAGTGTTGCGTCTGCTCCTTTCGGCGATGCTGAAAGCCCTATTCATTAATACTCTACAGGGATGAATTGGAACTGGTTGGTGTGAACCTGCTTCACAGAGCTCAGAAAGTACAGTTCCACTGTCTAAACTAGTCCTCTAGCACATTTAATTGCAGGAACATGGATTCAAAAACTGATAAAGGATGTGTTTGCCATCATCCAAACTGACCTATACCAGATATTAATACCATGCGCATATTTAAACAAGTATCTTTCAGTCATTTAATTTCAAATCTGTATTTCTTGTGTAGATCACAAAGTAAGATAATTGTAAAAGTTAATAGTGAAAACATCTTTGGAACCCTGAACCCCCTGAATTTTTGGAAAATATATTATTTTGTGTTTCTCAATAAATATACACTATGTACAAAGCTTTTGGTGGAGTACATTTTTAAAAGAAAATAATATTTTCATTAAGTTGTATACAGGCATTAAGGCATTAAACAATGTTGACAGATATATTAAGCAGCACAACTGTTTTCACCAATGCTAATAATAAGAAATGTTTCTTGAGCACCAAATCGGCAACCAATTAACAATTCCATTCAGTTTATTTCAGGAAGAATGAAAGTAATGAATCACAAGTGAAGGTAAAATCATATACACATTTAAAGATTTATATTTTATATTAAATGTTCAAATTAAAGAATAAAAAACGTTTTCAAAAAACAAAAATGTTATGTAATTATTCATAGATCACGATGCTGATAACAGCATTGAAAAAAAAACTATGCTGAATTCTAATTTAAAGTGTAATATTTCAAAAGCTGCTGTTTTGTACTGTTGATCAAGAGACTTATTAATAAAAAAGAACACTAGAGTGTATGTGTATGTATATATGTATGTGCATATTCACTTTTTAAGTGATACTCATATTACATTGAACAAGTTTGCACTTGTTTAGCTTTTAAAATGGCAAAATCGTTGCTCCTATCAAATGCATTTGAATTATACTTCTCCTCATTGAATGGCATTGTAGTATCAGCAAAGTATGCAGGAAGATCAATAAATGTAATGGCCTGTGGGCTTGATGTAATGCAGTCAGCTTGTGTTTGCTGTTGTTTGCACATAATAATTAGGCAATATGGGTAAGGGAGAAGGTAATGTTTTCTCTTGTTGCTCGTGTCTCTTCTATACGAAGCACAGCCTTCATTAACAGAGAAGGTAAGAGGGGTTGACTCTTGTGCAAATTAAATCCTAAATTGGATTCTTCTCATCAAGCCAAATCCTGGTTGCTTCATTATGATGACAAATGCCTTGTGTTTTAAACAAGCGGCACACAAAAGGAGGAACTAAAAAGCTAGAGGCTTTTGTTTAATGGATTAGATCACTGAAAAAAAATCATCATTTACTGACTGTTAAGTTGTTCCAAACCGGTTTCTTCCACAAAACAAAAAAGAGACATTTCAAAAAATGTTCATGCTGCTATTTGTGGTAATATTCAGTACATATATGTGATAAATGTCTTATTAATGGTGTTAAACATGGTGTGATGGAAACTGCATATCAAGTTTAAACTTTCAGTTTATATTTGATATACTAAAAATATTTGATATACTAAATGCATTTACTAGAAAAAGGAACACAGCATGAAATATAGTTTTTAGTTGGTCTCTAACTCTGTCTTCAGACTTAACTGTTAAACAATCTACATACATTTGAAAATGAGAAACTTTAATTCATTTAAATGCCATTGAAAAAAATATATAATAAATGGGTTTACAATATTATTTAGAAAATATCTAGTCTCTATTAAATTTGATCTATTATATTAATTAAACTATATATCCTATTTGATCAGTAATTTACATATTTACGTGTTCATTTTTAATAAAACTGCGGCAAATCAATCAAACAATCAATTAGCCAGGTTATGTGTTGAAAGAACTTCTATATGAAGAAGAGTAAATAACAACAATTTTCATTAATACGCAGAGTCCATGGAACATTATAGAATCACCATAGAATAGAATTATTGAATATTTATTTATATGAGCCAGACAGTACAAATAAATAAACATAACAGTATAAACCTGACAACACAATATAATATAATATTTTCCCCACTATTAGGATCTTACTAAAGTGGGCGGGGTGTGTTGGGAAGGGGCGTGGCACACAATTCAACCAACTATTAATGGCCAAACACACCCTCTTATCATGTGCTAGAGACATTAAGGGTTGGACCTCATGAAACCAATTCCTCTCAGGCGAGGTAATTGAATTATGCCCTTCCATCTGTAGACTATAGGATAACAGACGCCTCTGCTCTCATAAGCACTTAAATCAAGTCAGCGGTGAAATTATGGTCACTTGCGCACTGCGAATGAAATTATAGTGCAGCTGTGAAGAGGCCAAATATAAGAGAGTCTATCTAGTGTGATTCTCCATCTCCAGTCTCACACACACACACACACACACACACACACACACACACA
>CAIGQW010054212.1:9460432-9483682 GCA_903798125.1 Danio choprae | reverse complement strand
TACACACACACACACACACACACACACACACACACACACACTTAAACACTTGTTTAAGGGTCTATTAACAAGAGCTGGTCGCCACATCAAAAAGGAGGAGCGTAATGAAAACACTGATGAAAGTCAGGGCAAAGTAAAGAGGCTTGTTAACATTTGCTTAATCGCCGATTCCAAGACCACAAGAAGTAAATCTGTACTCCTGGCACGAAACATCATTTAATTTCATATTTATATTAAAAAGCTACAGTTTCGTTGCAAACAATTAATTTTAACAAAAAAAAATAATTATGTCAAATCGGTGGCTTTTTTTACTTAACTGTGACTGTGTCACAGTTGGAAATTTCACATGTAAAAACTGCTAATTTATTTCACCGGATTGCAACTTTGCTTCTAAAAAAAAAAAAAAAAAAAAAGTCTCATATGTCTTCATGTCTCATAATTGCAAAATACTTGTAATTAATGGCTTTGCAAAGCTTAAACATAGTTGCAACAAACATAATGTATACCAGGTGTGTTAAACTGTGCTATAGGTACATGAAAACAATGTGCTAAAATGTCAACATTGTGCTAAAGCAAACTAGTAGGGTGTCAAGTCGGCATAGCAGTTTGTTAAATAATGTTAGAAACATGCTACAGTAGCAGCATGATATTAACAGTGTTCAGTGCTAGAAACATGTCAACAATGTGCTACATAATGCTAGAAACAAGCTAGCACAGTTAGCATGGTGTTAAAAAGTGGTAGAGCATATTAGCAGAGTGTTAAATCAGGTACATACGTGAACAAAAGGGGGCTAATTTTAGAAACATGCTAGCAACATGATATTAGTGTTGTTCAGTACTAAAAACATGAAAACGGTGTCCTAAAACTTGTAAAAAAAAAGAAAAAAAAGTGCCAAAATGCAAAACAAGTGCCAAATGCAAAACAAGCTAAAATGATAGCTGGGGAGTGTTAAGTCAGGTACAAATGTGAACAACGTGAAACGTGCTAGCAACATGTTATTTGATATCTGATATTTATCATATATATTTATTTATCATGATATTTGCTAAATTATATATGTTCAGTGCTATAAACATGAAAATATTTAGCCAAAACAATGTAGAAAATCATGCCAGAAACAAGCTATTAACACATTCAAATATTTAAGCAACATGCTAGCAAAATGCTTCAACTTATTAGCAGTGTGTTAAATCAGATAAATCAAACTAGAAACATGATATGAATGTGCTAGCTAAAATATTCTATATTATGTAATATACTCTTTTTGTTACTAAATATCAAACATCTGTGACATCTCAGAGCTAGAATCATCAGCACATCGACTTACCAAAAACATTTGTTAAGATTTTCCCTACTGAAAAAACTGCTTAAACCAGGCTGGTCAAGCTGGTTTTAGCTGGTCGTTTCCCAGCCTGACCAGCTAAGACCAGGCTGGAAATGGCCAAAAACCTAAAACCAGGCTGGTCGACCATCTAAAACCAGCCAACCAGCCTAGGGCAATATTCCGGGTCATATACGTTTCCCAAACAACGAGTAACTTGCGGCTGAACTACCATAGTATGACGCATCGTTGGGGAAATTAACGATGTAGTGACAAGTTTTTCCCAAAACTGTAGCTGTTCTGTCAAAGATCTATTGTTTGGTATCTACAAAAGTAATGATGCTCTACCCTGCTTAGAAAAAAAAAATAAAAAACAGCTTAAACCAGCCTAGGTTTAAGCTGGTTGACCAGACTGGTTTTAGAGGGGTTTTGGCCATTTCCAGCTTAAATCCAGCTTGACTAGCCTAGCCAGGCTGGGAGCCCAGCCAAAACCAGTTATCAGGCTGGTCAAGTTGTTTTTAGCTGGTTTTAGCTGGTCATCTCCCGGCTTGACCAGCTAAGACCAGGCTGGAAATGGCTGAAACCAGCCTGGAAATGGCGAAAACCTGTCTAAAACCAGGCTGGTCAACCAGCTAAAACCAGCCAACCATCTTAGACTGATTTAACATTTTTTTTTTTAGCAGGGTTATCCTAGTAAAAACATGTACACTAGTTTGAAACAAGCACTCTTACAACTACCTAGTGTCACAATCATTCCCTGAGCTCCCTTAAGTGTATGAAAGCCAACAATGGCTGGATTAAAGCCCTCATCCCCCCCTGCTTCAGCTTTACAAAAAGTGTAATTTCAGTTACAATACAAGGTAAATGTCTCACGGTCCGAGGTGAATCCTGACAGGAGACTCGATAGCACTAAATCCCGCTGATTGACCTTTTACTCTTCCGGATTAGAGATGCCTCAATCTTTCTTTCTCCTGCTGCGTGCAATGGATTGGCCTTTTCCTACATTAACAAGCTTGTGTTTTATTTATAGGCAGAGCTAAATTACACCTTGAACAGATCTGAGCAAACTTAATCACTCATTCAGATTGGAATGCAAATTATGTGCATTTAAAAAAGAAAGAAAGAGAGGTTAAAGTTGCATTTTTTTTTCTTTTCCAGAAGTTGTATTCACAAGTCATGGATTGGGTGGATGGTATATCATTTAAATCTAAGAGCGGTTGTGTTTCTGAAACGCTCATGCATTTTTAACAAGTTACTAAGAATCCCTACAGTAATACAGAGAGTGAGCATGAAGCCAGGGCACGTTGACATCTGTGCTACACCGTTAGTCGGTCAATGGCAATTATATAGAAATTAACCCGATACAATCAAATTGAGACGCTAGAGAGATACAGATAAATGGTTATTTATTAAAGCTTTTATTAATTGCACGTCGGCTTTATCCAATAAAATCAGCGAGTGCTTGTGTAAACATGATTTATCATAATTAGCATCAGCTCGACTTCCACTTTTAGAGTCAACATAAAACAACACTTTGGCCCTGTTTACTCTCTCAATACAGGTGAAGTGTATTTTTTGTAGTTCTCTTCCTTAGAATCAATTTATTTTTGGCTGCTATTGTTTGGTTAATACTAACAATAGCTAAACTGACATTCTAATTAGCTCCACTATAGTGTGTTACAGCAACTGTGTGATTCATTGTAAAGGTAACTGCATTATGAATTTGTAAAGAATTAAAACTAATGAAAAAAATGTTTGGATTTGCAAAATAAAATAAATCTCCATATGTAAACTTCAATTTGTGGGTAATAAACTCACGGTTGTGCAAGGAAAATGTGCAACTGTGATACAAACATAAGAACTGGCAAATTTAAACAAACAATCTATGTCAGAATTGTGAGATTGTCAGACATTTTTACACCCAATTTTCATCAAATGTATAAAATGGTTGGTTTTATACTTGTAACCATAATAAATGCACTATAGAAGCTTAAAGTCCCAAGTTTTTTAGATGCTAGTATCAGTGTGTCTTATCTATAATCTAATGTGCACCAAAACAGTGACAAAACTCACATTTAAAAAGATATAAGCATCCAAAGTTGGCAGTTTGTCACTTCGGCCTGAATGGATCAACTATTTTCTGAACAATCAAATGCTCTAGTATCTGAAATGTCCCGCACCCTCATTTGCTTTTTATTTGATGCGCTTGAGCTCAACCACTCTCACTGGCAGAACTGTGATAAAAACAATCATACACTATTAGCTGTTTTTTAAAAAGTGACTTCATTGACTTCATGTTTTTAAATTACATCACACATTAAACAAAAATGTACATTTCAAAGCACTTCACTGGACCTTTAAAGTCATCTTGGAAAAATGTAATGGTTAAATGATCATTTTTACTCAGATTTTTTAAATAACGAAGATATTTAAAAATACTGAATTTTGTTTCTCCTTATTCCTATTTTTTCTGACTTTATTTTTCACAATTGTGACTTTAATCCAGCAATTCCTTCTTAAGATTCTGACTCGATTTTCTCAGGTATAAAATATACAAGATAATATACACCTACAATTACAAGCTCAAATTTCTGACACTCTTTAAAAACTCTGTTGTCAAGTAAAACATCACAAAAATCTTTTAAAACTATGTTATTTGTGTGACAGAATCAGACTTCCATTGACACTGTATGATTCATTGTAAAGGTAACTGCATTAAGAACATGTAAAGAATTAAAACTAATGAAAAAATGTTTGAATTTGCAAAAAAAATAAAAATCTCCATATGTAAACTTCAAATTGTGTGTAATAAACTCACGATTGTGCAAGGAAAATGTGCAACTGTGATACAAACATAAGAACTGGCAAATTTAAACAAGCAATCTATGTCAGAATTGTAAGATTGTCAGACATTTGAGCTTGTATATCCTGTATATTTTCTTGTAAAGTTTAAAATAGCAAGACAAAGTCACAATAGCCTTTTATTTTATTTTGTGAAACTACAAAACTGTGTATATGTTGACTTGGCATCAGTGTGCATTTATGCCTACATCTGACATCACCTAAATGTACAGTGTAGCAAGTCATACAGTATAGAATGACATATGTTTTATTAGATATACAATCAAAGCTTCAAAAATGATTAATGCATGGATGGCACGCGTGAATCATGTTCCTCCAAGCTGGCCATCCCCTGGGGTATGGCCCACTTATATGCACCGAAACAGCCTGTGATGCTTGCCATCATTTAGATGCTAACCTCTAGATAAATGGAAATATCCTGGTATGAGCTCTTTCCAAGAAATTTATTCAAAAAGGCATGCAATTTTTACTAGAATGGAAAACAGCATTCAGAACTAAAAAAAGTAGGCAAAATGAACAGAAGTGTAAAACAAACTGAAATGGTGAGCAATATGTATGTATGTATGTATGTATGTATGTATGTATGTATGTATGTATGTATGTATGCATCCGTCCGTCCATCTATCTATCTATCTATCTATCAAATCCAAAAAGGACACATTTAATATAGTTTTAGCATCTTACACTAAAATCTGAGAATATTTAGGCCATTGCATATAAATTGGTTCATTATTTTAAACTGAGTTTTGTGAATGGCATCTGTTGAAAGCACTTTAAAACTGGTCTAGAAACAACTATTACTCAAAAATAACTAGTAAAAACCCCAGGAAAGGACGAAAAGTAAAGGATAGAGTTTAATACAAAATTTTAAAATAAAAAAAAAACTTTTCAATTATTTACCTTTTTTCTACAACTTTACATCTCCATCTTTTAAAATGATTGGACAGGTTTGTGAGTGATCTGAGGGATTGAGCATACAAATTTATAAAGATCATGATGTTCGCAAGTCAGTTTGATGCACAATTTAATTGTTAAGTTATGCATTTGGCACACAGTTTTGTTTGATACAAACAACCAAACTTAATATTTATTCATTAATTTTCCTTCAGCTTAGTCCCTTATTTATCAGGGGTCGCCACAGTGGAATGAACCGCCAACTATTCCAGCATTTGTTTTATACAGCGGATGCCCTTCCAGCCACAACCCAGTACTGGAAAAAACACATACACTACCACAATCACCCACGCACTCATACACTATGTCCAATTTAGTTTATCCAATTCACCTATAGTGCATGTCTTTGGATTGTGGGGAAAACTGGAGCACCCGGAGCAAACCCATAAGAACACAGGGAGAACATGCAGACTCCACACAGAAATGCCAACTGGCCCAGCCGGGACTCGACCCAGCGACCTTCTTGTTGTGAGGTGTCATTGCTAACCACTGAGCCACCGTGGAGCCCAAACTTAATATATAAATAAATGTTTTATTTTTTTTATATTCATTTTGAAGCAAAAACAAACAAACAACTGCATAGAAATTATACGTAGAATATGAATATAAGACTTACTGTAAGTACAGTGCATCATTATAAGCTCCTCTCCACACACACACACACACACAAAAATCTGTTTTTCTTGGCTGAGGGCATTTACTCCCAGACAACTGGCACAAGTCCACCTCTGAGACGGATCAATTTCCCCCATCAGACATGCATACTGCACTCCACCGTTTAAAACAATAAACCTAAACCTGCCGTATATATTCATGTCAGAGCAAACTCTCAGGCTATTTCAAATATAGGTCAGCCCTACGTAGGCCATGTGTGATTATGAAATATTCACGATTCTCAAAGTATATTTTTATGTTGCTACCTCTGAAGCATGAAAGTGATTGGAGGAGAGAAAACTATATACCCTTACTTACTCTGAGTACACCCCTTAACTATATATGTCCAAGTAATGTATTTATGAATACCAATGAAAAGACTTTCAATGGTTAAAAAACAAACAAAACAATCCTACAAATGTCAAAAACTATAAAATGTCTTGTCAGATGTATGTACAGTGGGGGAAATTAATATTGAACACATTTTTTCTCAGAAAGTATTTTTTAAACTGTTGGTAACAACCAAAGAAATCCATATATGCAAAGAAAACTAAATTTATTAATTTACAAATTAAGTTATGCGTAATAAAATGAAATGACACAGGGAAAAAGTATTGAACACATGAAGAAAAGGAGGTGTAGAAAGGCAGTGAAAGCCTAGACAGCAGCTAAAATCTCTCAGTAGTTCTTCAGCAACCCTCTGACTTTCATCAGTGTAAATTGTGTAAACCATCAAGATTTTTACACTCTGCTGAAGTCTGTGAAAACTCACACCTGAGCAATGCATGTGACTTCATTCTTCATATGAGAGTCGTCTTTAAGCTGCCATCACCAAAAAAGCCTTTTATATAAAGTATTAAATGTTACAGTAGTACAGTACATTTTCCTTGTGTCATTTCGGTTATTACACTTTTACTGTATTCTTATCTAAATATAATATCAGCATTGCTGACTTTTAACTGTAGAAATAAGAAATAAAAATATGTATTTACTTAATAAGTGGCTTTAATATACTTTAAATATACTTTATTTTTAATTAATTAAATAATATACTTAATTGATTTATGCATTTCTTTAAAAATCTATAAATTAAGCTTTTTCATTATGCAAAGAAATGAAAACAGAAAACATACATATTAAGCGGTTTATAAATAATGAATTAAAAAGAAGCCCCCCCACACACAGTTGGCTTAATTTAAACTGACACTATCATCAAATGTACAAATACCCTGCATAGATTCCCAATAGAAGCCTCCTGTACCTGGATAAACCCATCTTGAGTCATGCACTGCCCCCGCAGTGATGAAACACTACATACCGCAGCTAATATCAACCTACACCCAAATCAGACCCTTATAGTGACGAAAAGGCCTTGCTTTCCTCTCACAAATATTATTCCTACTGCTGCAAATATTATTCCTACTCCTATTCCTTACTGTTTGCAGATTCTGTCACTGACAACATATTTGAGAAGATTTTGACTGCACTAGTGTGTGTGTGTGTGTGTGTGTGTGTGTGTGTGTGTGTGTGTGTGTGCGTGTGTGTGTGTATTTAAACATTTTTTTTCTTCAATTTCCTTCTTGTTAAAAAAACTCTTACTTTTTTTTTTTTTTTTTTTCTCAAGTCAAATCTCAAAACTGTCCTTTGGTGTGACTGTCTCAAGCATACAGTAGTTTACAAATAAAAAAGAAAATCTAGAACTTTTTTAATAAATACCCCAGGCCTCATTTTACAAGTGTCTGTTTTAGTCAATGGCAATATTTTATTTCTTATTTCTATTTTTTTTTATTCCTATATTTCTGAATATAGAAACTTTACATATTTTGTGTCTGAAAACCATGTCCTCTGGTGTGACACTATGCAAATATTAGCAATTCCACAGAAAACTTTTAATTAGTTAGTAGACCCCATTCAAGATCATGTGACTGAAGCCCATAACCTGTTAAGTTTTTGCCTCAGAACTCTTTACTAATTTAACTTTTTTGGAACCACTAACAAAAGCTTTGTTGTGACTTCCCCGATTTATTGAAAATGTTCAACAAGCATGACTTTTTGAAGATAAGTGTCCAACAATGAACATAATTCGCTCTCACACTATTTGTATATTATATGAAGGAGCTATTTTATATTTTCTATATTATAATTTTGTCTATTTTTTTTCCGAGTTTGTGTATAGGAATAGGAAGGAAATAGTAAGTACGAAGGTAATGTGTTGGATGTTTGGCACAGCTTTTTGACCTTGAGCTGTTTGTTTGATTTCCAGTCCAACTTATATTTGGTTTATTGATCTAAACCAGTGTTTCTCAACCACGTTCCTGGAGGACCACCAACACTGCATGTTTTTTTTTCACCTATTACAGGTCTTTCAGCCTCTGCTAATGATCTGAATCAGGTGTGTTTGGTTAAGGAGACATGGTAAATGTGCAGAGCTGGTGGTCCCCCAGGAACGTGGTTGAGAAACACTGATCTAAACAATGAGCTGTTTTATACGTCTCTTTATTGAAAATAAAAAAGTGCCCTTTTTTGAATATAAAAGAGTAGGACTTACCGCACTAACATAAAGGATATCCCTGCAGAGCCTGGTTTCCTGTGGAAAATCTGGTAGATCCAAAAAGTTGTCCACCACCACTTGGCCGATGACATCATGTCTCGAGAAGCGGTCAAAGTCGTAGACGCTGAAATGGAGCTTGCGAGTCGGAAGCTCGGCGTACGCCACGGGGAACAGGAAAACCTCATCGAAGATCGGGTTCAGAGTCTTGCGGTGCACCTTGGTTTGATGCTTGGTCTTCCGGTCTGGCAACAAGTAGATCTTCACATAAGGATCGGATGTTCCTGTAAAGTCCTTGGCAGGTAAATCTTGGGCCCTGTGGATCTTGACGATGAGCTGCTCCAAGTCACAGTCGTATTTGATGATGAAGTGCAGGCGTCCACAACTGTCTGCTCGTCGGCCATCGTCCGTGTCCACTGACCGCTGCTTGTAGAGTTCGGGTTTAATGCGGCCCAGGCCTGGACCCGTGATGGACTCTTGTCTCTGGAACTGGGCCATGTTGAAATCCGGGTTGGAGACATTCATCTGTCTCCGGATGGAGTTGTGCCTGAAGAAAGGAGGGGTGGGATGTCATGCTAGACATCTTCTGAATAACGAGACTGAGACAGAGTTTAATTAAAGCTGAAGGTCACAGGGGCCCACACTGTCTGACAAATGCCAACTGGGAATTGCTGAATGAATATCAATGGTGGGTTAGTGATTACGGTTGATAAATTCAGGAAAACATGACTCACCTGACAGTATAGGCTTAAGACCATATCAAATGTTCTTGTCGCGATTAATTGCAGAAGCTTTAATAATGATAATCGGTATTATCGTCATATTGACCTAAGCTGCAAAAAAGTTTACTTTAAACAAAAAAAGTGTATGTACATAAACAAATGTTTCAACCAAATTAAACTGCAAAAGTACAATAGGTAAGACTTTACAATAACAACAGTGAGAAAAGCCAGATGGTAAAGGACCTCAAGCCGGTAATCGAACTCAGGTCGCCTTGAACACCTCGATGCTATCAACGCACTAATCACTAGGCTATTGGCGCCAACATGTCCATTTCTCTAGGAACTGCATCAATACACGAAAAAAAAAAAATGCCTGCAGCTTCCGGTTAATGCAGACTTTAACTAAAAAAATAACATCACAAGAGATTTATTAACTATTAGAGCATTATTGCAATGTTAACGTTAAGTAGCCCTGTAAATTGTCACAGATTTTCAGCATATATATTTTAGCATATAGTAGTACAGATTAATGTGAAAATGTTCATGTTTGAACAATTAAGCTAACCAATTAAGTCTCCAAGCAATTGGAACTGTTATGCAATGAGAATATTCTTAAACAGCACTCTGAAATTTTAAATAATAAATAATTACTTGCAGTATTTCAAAGTCAATATTGTGCAAGTTCAGTATCATGATATGATATATTGAATATCGCCATACCTGACAGATGAGGTTGGTTCGGTGACTTGTCGCTGAACACGAGCTATGTGGATGTGGTTGAGCTCCTTGGCCTTAGTCTGGGCCTCCAGCTGGATGTCCGGGGACGTGTGGCTGATCTTCATAGCCGATTCTGGGAGCACCATTGGAGCGTTGGGATCTTTCTCGAAGTCTTCACTGTATTCCCGCTCCAGGCCCTCCACCTCAGCCAGGACTGGCTGCTGCTCCCCCTGCTGGTCCTTTAGGCCGGGCAAGAAGCGATCTCGCCATGGTACCCAGAACAGCTTCCATGATACGAACAGGGAGACGGCAAACAGCGCCAGGCCACATGTGGTCACCAAGAGGGATAACAGGCTCACGGACACATCTGGAGCAGAGAGAAAAGTCGGTCACTAAACTGTGAAGGTATTTTTAGAAAAGCTTTAATAATGCTGTAAGCAACATTATTTTAGAGTAGCATACAGAGATTACCCTTCTAGCTCTGCATGGGTGGACAAAGTTTCATAAATAAGCATTCATATGTTTCTTATTAGCTAAACAGAAAACAATTTGGCGGCTAATCGTTTTGCACAATTCTGGTGTGGTAATAGGCCTTTGGAAGACAAGAGAAAAAAAAGGAATCACTTAAAGACTGTGAGACTATGATAATTGAACAACTTAACAATATCTTCTCAATGTAAACTACACAAACATTATGTTTTATGTGTTCCATTCACAGGCAAGTATGAGTACATGACAACCAAAACAAAAACGGTGAAGTAGAGTGTTTCTTTACAAACTGACAGCGCCATCTACTAGCCTTGAATGCATTATACAACATTTTTACATACAGTCACTTTTGCTGATTTTTGTGAAAGGGGATTGTTTTGACAATGCTATGGTTTGCATACAAAACTTGCCAGGTATTAATTTTTCACCATTCTAAATATATTGTCATGTAAACATACCCTTTAATAGATTTATTAGACTATGAAAAGTAATTAGCAAATAAATAATTGCAACTGCAGAAAATAATGTTTGAATTGTATTGGAAACTACATTTTTCTTATGACAACTCTTGGAAAGATTTAGTATAGTAATGAATGTGCATATGATGGACAATGTTGATGTGTTTGGTCTTGGTGGCATAAACCTGCTACGCTGCTGCTGCTGTGATTATTGGTGCAGAGCAAGTATCGAGACTTTCTACTCCTAGTATATTCACAGTCATGTCTGAGAACATAAAAAACTTCTGCTAACATAACATAGATGATCCCTCGTAGCAGATCTATACACAGGTGGAGCCGAGGTGGAGGAGAGTCTTTGAAAACACTGCAGATGGCTAGTGTAAACAAGACTGAGGTATTTAAATGTTAAGGAGCAAGCTTATTGGCTGCTGAGGCAACAGCAACCAATCACCTGCACCATTTAGTTGTTAGCAGATTGGATAGGACTTATCAGCCTGTGCAAGCAATAGAGTTAGAGTATTTACAATAATACATTTTAACAACTTATTTACCATTATTATGATTTTTAAACAACTTACAAGACTTTAATTTAATTTCAAGCATTTTGAACACAATTTAGATCCTGACTAATCTGTATCATCTTCACTGTATCGTCTCAGTCCAGGATAAGCTGAAGTGATGCACATATTTATTTATTTATTTATTTTTACCACAGGCTGCTTGCAAAGCTGAAAATAATACAAGATAAAGTGAAAATCTGTTTTGGGCTCATGAAACAGTGCATTGTGCTGACTGCACAGAAAATCTTGCCCTATGTTGAATATGCCAATAGCTAGGAAAACAGTAGCCATTTATAAATATTAGACAAAAAAAAAAAACTATAACAAAGTGAGAGAATTTTAAGTGGCAGTACATAACTGACTATCGTGAACAATACTGGGTAATGTCAACATCAAAAAGCACATCAAAAACCACATCAGGAATGCAAATTGATTTCATTTCAAAACCTTGATGTCTATTTGACATCCACACATTGATGCCCTTTTGACCACCAAAATAACGATACAAAAAGTACATTGGTGTAACAAAAAAAAATAAATCTAAAATCAATTTTTGATGCAAATGTAAGATGTCAATTTGATGTAGATTTTACATCAAGGTAGTCAATTGAAATCTAATCAATTGCATGTTTGATGTGTTTTTTGGATGTTATTTTCCCACCGGTTAGTTATTGTTCTGTGTTAAAGATCTTATAGCCTATAGTCTCATGCTACGCAACATTTTTTATTAACAGAATCTAAGGTAGATTGATAACATAGCCTATATCCTTCAACTATCAAGTTTTATGCCACCTATACAGGGGCCTTGCTGGACTTAACTCAACAGATAGGTCAAATAATTCATGACACAGCTATAGAAATGAAGACTTTCAAAAAAACTAATCTGTTAAAGTCATTTAATTAAATTTCTGCTCCAAACATACCATTCCAAACATTAATGGTGACATAAAAATCAAGATATTTTATGAAGGACATCAGTAATATCTAGGTTAGAATTGAACTCTAGCTTCTGAATGCATGGTAATAGATGCTACATTTAAGAGTCTCTGACTCGCTGTCTCTTTCTCTCTCTCTCTAGAGATGGCTTCTCTGAATTAGGCCACCCAGGCAGGGATGCTTTTAGTGAATCCCTGTCAGAGGACCCTGCCTCCTGCTTGCTTTTCTGTCCACTCCAATCTTTTCCTCCTATACTGGTGGAAAAATATCCAGTATATATATACGTTCAGACCACTTTTAAGGTTAGCACGCCTCAATGGATGCACTTAAAGTGATAGTTCTGTCAAAAACAAGCAATATATTTACTGAACCTATGACTTTCTTTCACTTTCTAGAGAACAAAAAGTATTTAAGAAGAAAAAAAGACACTTTTGGACATTATTAAGTGACAAGTTCCAAAATTAGCATAAAAAAGCACCTTAAAAACCATGTGGTCACTATTTACTGCATGGATAAGAGCAGTGTGAACATTATTGTATAACACAAAATTAGACATTTAGCATAAAGACCAATATAAGGGTGATTCAATAAAAACATTAAGTATATTTATAAAACTCTTTAAATATTTTTGAATCAATTGGAGTACTGAATACATTTAAAAGAGTGTAAAATGTATTGGATTTGTGTTTTCATACTAATGAGTTATATGTCCAAATTAATCATTAAAAAACCAACACTGCTCTAATAAATCAAGTGCTGGTCTCTTGAGCTGGCTGTTCTTAAATTGGCTTATAAAAGCGAGCACAAATCATTTGACCAAACAGATCCTCTTGCAGGCTTCATAGCAGGAAATCATAAATTGAACGGATTAATAATTTCTTCCTCTGTAATACAGTCAAGGTGTAATCAGTATTATTAGCATTCAACAATGTTCCACAGACTTTAATAGACTCTGGGGGATTTCAGTGACAACGTAAATTAACCATGGGATTCATTTGTGAAACATTGCTCTAAACTGTGCATGACATCCAGCACACACTGAATACAACAATATTCCTCTCGGAGAGAAATATTTTAGGAAATTAAGAACGCTATTTTGATATGGAAATCCATTTTTTCTATTATCATGGCTTATATTGATTAATGTAATATAATTTGTATTGCCTAATAAGAGGCTTTTCTGCCTTTAATGAGATATCAACTAAGCATGAATTCACAATAAAATATGTTCGGAAAACATAAAAATGGTTATGAAAATGTACAAAATCTGATTTTGCCACCAATTTGCAAAACAGTAAATCCGCCACATAAAATATATGCCAAAGTAATTGGTGGTTCATTCTGCTGGGGTGACCCCTGATAAAGCAAGGAATAAGCCGCAGCAAATGAGTGAGTGAGTAAATATACAATTTGATAGTTTGAAATGTTCTAAATGTTTTTGTTTTTTTTAATAATTGAAATCAAAAGATCTTCTTTGCTGGTTTCTATCGGTAGCATCCAAACCCAACCCAACAATAAAACATAAAATCGTACAAATCCATATGATTTAGCCACAAATCCATCAAAAGGTAATTACTTTGGTTTAACGTCATTTTTAATTAAACAAATTTGAATGTAAAATGGCCTCGCGGTGGCGCAGTAAGTAGCACGATCGCCTCACAGCAAGAAGGTCGCGGATTCGAGCCTCGGCTGGGTCACATCAGCATTTCTGTGTGGAGTTTGCATGTTCTCCTCGTGTTGGCGTGGGTTTCCTCCGGATGCTCCAGTTTCCCCCACAAGTCCAAAAGCATGAGCTACAGGTGAATTAGGTAAGCTAAATTGTCCGTAGTGTATGTGTGTGAATGAGTGTGTGTGGATGTTTCCCAGTGATGGGTTGCAGCTGGAAGGGCATGCGCTGCGTAAAACATATGCTGGATAAGTTGGCGGTTCATTCCGCTGTGGTGACCCCAGATTAATAAAGGGACTAAGCTGAAAAGAAAATGAATGAATGAATGAATGTAAAATGTAAAACCTGAATACACTCTAAAAATGCTGGGTTGTATGAACCCAATTGTTGGGTAAAATATGGATATACCCAATATTGGCTTAATTTTTTGCATTACACTTAAATAAAATTGTTAACCCAACTGTTGGTTTTGTCCATACGCTGTTCCTTCATGTTGTCCTAACACAAAATGGTTAACTTAATCATTTTTAAAATTCTTAAAAATGTAACTGGATTGAAACATAAATTGTGTTGGTTCAACTTACATTACACAAGTGGTTTAAACAAACACCAAAAGTAATTTTTGAGTGTATTTGACTCAGTTCTGGGTTAACACAACCATGCATTTTTTAGAGTGTATGCTATTTGGCAAACAGAAAAATGGGAGGTCCACCCCAAGCCCAGTTCATAAAACTACAATAAGATTGCACAAATTCACAAGAATTAGCCAAATTTGATAAACTAACATATAAATATGTAAGCAAATAGGTGTTTAGTAAAACATGAAGTGTGAAGGTCCAACCCCAAGTGTATGAATACAATTAAATACACATATTCATTCATTCATTCATTTTCCTTCAGCTTAGTCTCTATTTCAGAAGTCGCCACAGCGGAATGATTATTATGACTATTTCAGCTGTCACGTCTGCCGTCATTTTGAGGAAAAAACAAAAAACATGCTAATCATACTTCCTGCGCGGCTCCCAAACTATCGCTCTGTGCAACAAACTGAACATTATTTACAACTTAATTACCTGTTATTTACAGCCTATGCAGGTTCTGTTCACTAAAGTAGACATTATTCACAGGTGTGCGCCTCCACTTTGTGGTGTGTCAGCTCACGTGTGATTTTGCGGCTGCGAATAAGTCATTACATGAAGACAGAAACAGAATTTTTGGGTGAATTACACCTTATAAATACAGCATGTGACTCTTTCAACACCATTTGGAGGTGTCCACGTTGCTAAGCAATGTATATAAAATAATCTAAAGACTTGTGCCACTGCCTTTATGCTTCTCTCCTGAACTTGAAAATATAATTGGCTGAATCGTAGAGATGCTAGATTAAGATCGTGTGGGGGGTCGAATCGAGATCACAATCTTTTTTCTATTAATCGTGCAGCCCTAACACACATACAAACACATATACACACACTCATACACACACTCATACACTAAGGCCAATTTAGTTTATTTAATTCCCTATAGGCATGTCTTTGGACTGTGGGGGAAACTGGAGCACCTGGAGGAAACCCACACCAACACAGGGAGAGCATGCAAACTCCACACAGAAACGCAAACTTGCCCAGCTGGGACTCAAACCAGAGACCTTCTTGCTGTGAAGCAACAGTGTTAACCACTGAGCCACCGTGCCGCACACCCACCAATTTTATACATTAAAATGTTACCATCCGAGTTTGTTGGTTAAAATATATGCACTTTAAAGAAAAATCACAATCCTCTACAGCCACTGTATCCTTGGAGTTAAGATACAGACACACAATATGAATAAATGATGCAACAGAAAACATGCTCCGACTAGCAGCTTCACTGGGACACACATTCAGTGCTATAACATTTCATGCATAATGTTTTAATGGGGGAATCTAAAGGTAAGCTAAATAGGACACCAAACCGACAATAGAAATCATACGATGTAGATATCCAAGTGTATTGTATGTTTTAGAGCAAAACTGTTTTTTTTCCCAATAAACAAACACTATTTACTGACACTACATTGAAAAAAATCTTAGAAGTCCAAAAGGAGGACTTCAAAATTGGGAAAAAAAAGATCTGCAATTAAGGCTATAAAATATAATAAAATCAGTTGTCCACTATATTTGTATTATTTTCATATCTGTGCATTCCTAAATCACAAACATGGAATATTCATTCATTCATTCATTCATTTTCTTTTCGGCTTAGTCCCTTTATTAATCTGGGGTCGCCACAGCGGAATGAACCGCCAACTTATCCAGCATATGTTTTACGCAGCGGATGCCCTTCCAGCTGCAACCCATCACTGGGAAACATCCACACACACTCATTCACTGTTTTGACTTACACTACGGACAATTTTAGCTTACCCAATTCACCTATACCGCATGTCTTTGGACCAGAGCACCCAGAGGAAACCCACGCCAACACGGGGAGAACATGCAAACTCCACACAGAAATGCCAACTGACCCAGCGGAGGTTCGAACCAGCGACCTTCTTGCTGTGAGGCGATCGTGCTATCCACTGCGCTACCATGAGGCCCAACATGGAATATTATTAATCAATTAATAGCTTTTCTGATCAGGTCTTTGCTAAAAATAATGAATATGAAAAAGGAAGTAATATTAGCATTAAAGAATGTTTTAATTGCCTTTCATACACTAAAATAATACTTTTAAACAATTTTCACTATCAGAAAGTGCTGGAAAAGCTCACAAAAAATTAAAAGGAAACTGCAAGATATTGAGTTAAGCACTACATTTTGAAGCAGAAACACTGAAGTATTTTCTTGCAAATATACTCTTGCAAATATACTCCTGATAATCTTTGTTTTATTTATCTGCATAATTACAGACATTAAGTCAACTAAACAGTTCCAGGTAATAACAGGTTTACTCACTTTAAGACACATTTAAAATGTATAATGTTAAAAAGTGTGGAGGCATTGTTGAATGAGAATTAGCTTGACTGGCTTTAAAAATGATCCACATTTTATTTTTAGGTAAAACTTTTCATTTCTGAAAAAAAAAATAATAATTTGTGACATTTATCCATTTTAATGAAACTCTGACAAACATTCTCTGTTCATATGGAAACTGCCATTCCAAGTAAACTGACACAGTGAAAGGGAGTTTGATTTTCTTAAAGGAGTCAAAAACAACTGAGCTACCTCACTCAATGTGGATATCTCTTCATTTCAAGCCATTAACAACAAGCATTCAGAAAGATCTGTCCATCTCTATGGAAACATTTTCATGTTGCATCTGTTGGTTACAAATATGGAAACTAAAGATTGCGTCTCATGGTTTCAAAATGGTTTCACAATGCCACAAGACACTAAACTCATTTCTAAACTCTGACATCACGTTATTCACTTATCCAACTCAAGATTAATGACACTGGCTTAAAGCGAATTTGTTTACCATTACTCTCCTCTCCAAAAAAAAAAAAGATTGCAATTGCTGTCCTCCAAGTTGTCTGTTCTTTGAGCAAAAACCGACATATTTTTCCTTTTCTATTCCTTTCTATCATTTCTGACACCATGCCAGCATCTTTGTGGCTATATTCTTGCCAGAAATCTGGTTTAGCCTTTTAAAAACAAACTACATTAGATGTTTAAGAATCTCTTTTTGTTTCTAAAAACGTCAGAACTAAATTTACATGCTTATAAACTTTTTCAAAAGTGTCAACAAAATAAAACAAAAAGTTGCTAACAGGAATATACAGTTGTCAATATTTGAAGTGGATCAAAATTAGACAAGAATGGGTGTTGTTGAATAGTTTTAGGACAACTTTGGTTGCTTCCCAGTACTGGGTGGCAGCTGAAAGGGCATCTGATGCGTAAAACATATGCCGGAGTAGTTGGCAGTTCATTCCGCTGGGGCGGCCCCTGATAATTAAGGGACTAAGCCGTATGAATGAATGAAATTGTTCTCAGGTCCGTAAAAGGTATATTTTTTTCTTACTTAGCATTACTGTTTACTTATTTTTATTTCTACATATAAACCGGAAAAGCCTCTTATTAAAGAAGCACACCTGAATTGTCTGTAAGAAACGTCTAACCATTGGAATTTAACTGTCACATGCCTTTCCAATCTCTATTTGCATGTTGATTTTAACAAGCCAGTCATACAACACTCCATTCCCAGGGACCGTGCTGTTGTGCATCTTTTTAAGCAGGTGTCAGTTTGAGCATCAGCAGGTGTGACATGAACCCAGACACGTTTTTTTCATTTGAGTATTTTCTCACATATGAACACAAACATGCGCACCATACAGTAGGTGTAATGAGCGTGCAGATGCATTTAGGCAATTTGCGAAACACTGTGTTCACCCTGCTCAACCTCTCATGAATGTCTATTTTTATTTCTGCTTCTGTACATCCAGGTGGCAGAGCACAGATGCTAGCAGCTGTTAGCCAATCAGAATGAGTCTGGGAGGCTGTTTGCAAATCTGATGGCGAGATTTACAGTAAAATTTATTTTTCAGCCGCAGGGAATGAAAGTGTTTAGTGGTCGACCAATCGAAGACTTTAGTGACAGTCCAAATGCCAACGGTAGAGAAACAATAGGTGAGGATGGCTATGAATAAATGTGACACATAATAGTACACAACCTTCACAGTCAGTAGCTTTTCACTGGCAGAATTCAGGGACTAAAAGTAACCACACCACACAAATTAGTAATAAATAATAAATATATTAATTTAAATATATTCTATATATTAACTCTGAATCATTATAATTGTTTTCGAGGAAAAAATTGTGTGGACTTCTATGGTGCTCAGTGGTTTGTACTGCCATGCTGCAGTTTTAATGCAGCTTCAAAGAGCTCTAAAATTGATCTCAAGCAAAATGGTCAATCATTTTCAATAAAACAAGTCTAAACCAATATACTTTTTAACCTTTAAAAGCTTGCATCACAGAGCAATATTGTGGACAGTGATTTTTCTGAAACACAGTTAAAACGGTAGTCTGGAATAGTGTATTCGTTCTAAAACGCTGTATAAAGTGAAAATGCCCTAGTGTGTAAACACAGCCTTAGAATGTTCATCAGCATTGGCACCAATACCCTATAGTTGCCAGTCCGCCAAACATATAGCGCCACTGTGTTTTTTGTTGTTCCGAGATTCCTGGACCTTTACCAATCTATCCGTCTTTGCTTCCTGTCTAGCCAGCCTGATCTCACGAGGAAACATAACTATTTTACGTTTATTTTACGTCAGTTTAGTGGCTCATTTTTCAGTTCAGGCACACGAAAATGTACGATTTTAAAAAGGAGGCGCGGCACTAAACCCCACCCCTAAATCCAACCATCATTGGGGGATAAGCAAATCGTACTAAATTATACGAATGAGATCGTACAAATTCATACAAATTAGCCACTTAATCAAAAAGTTACGAATTGCAGTGAGATAGCGTTAATCTAGCTATTGTTCTGCCGTAATAAAAGCAAACATGCCCTAAAAATCTTGTAAAAAAAAAAAAAAGCCAATTAAAATCAACTAATCCTTTATGTGCTCTTAGCATAAAACAGAAGCATTTGCTGCATCCGAAACCACTAAAGTACAGTAGGCATTACATTATAATTGCAATTTACTTCACAACCATTAGAAAAGTACATTCTGTATAGTATGAATGGAATTCAGATGCACTATATCTATGTTATTATTATCACATGACATGACCAACCCACTTCAGTTGCATTGCTTCACAGCCATTCATAGATTTTCTCGCATGGCCTCATGGGATAGTGTAGTGTCCATTCAGAATCTTGCTGGAGGTAGTAGGTCATCAATGTATTTCTTGTCAACAGTTTTTTAAATACTATGAACTTTGACATACTACTGCTTTTTTTATATACTATATAGAAGGTAAGTAATATAGCGATAACAGGAGATGCAGTATATGTATCGCAGACGTGTGATAAATTACATTTATTTTATGCATTGGTTGTTCATCTAAGTTTGACCAATTAAATTGGGCCCTACTATCTTTTTCCCCTCCTCCCCAGTAGTTGCTGTTCTGCTATTGGCTGGAGCAGCCTAAAGGTGAACCCAGAGCTGAAAATAAATACTTATCAAAACTGTAAAAAATCCAGGGTATTAATCATAATTCATTCATGTTGTCCCAACACAAACTGATTAAGTTAACTTAACAAATTTAAATGGATTTAACATAAAACAAGTCAGTTTTTCCCCCAAAAAAATCTCAAGAATTTTGTTGTTTCAGATTATTTTTAATAAGTCGATTGAACAAGCAGCAAACATCTTGTTTTGAGTGAAGACAAGGAAGGAAAATGAGGACAGCCAATAATTTGTTTTTCCGAATGTCTGCCGAGGTTCACTCATTAGTGTTTTAAAGACTAAATGTTTGCACAGTTTTTTTTGTCTGAATTAGAATTAATTAGATCTGATAAAATATCTTTACCTGTGCATTTTAATATTAATCAATAAATAAATGATTGAAAAACATAGGGAACTGTTATATCTTTAGAAATATTGTTATCACAATACTCAACAATCTCGCATATTTTTCCAGTATCGTGCAACCCTAGAAAGTAGGCCAATTTAGATGCACCTACTGTCTTGCAGTGTTTGGTCTGTCAGTTACACACACAGATCTGTCAATATACGTCCACAACATGTCGTAAAAGGTGTCACCGTAAGTCATCCGTTACAGTGATGTCTTATTAACCTCTCAAAGTCCCATGTTCCCTTGGGCACCATTACATACGTGGCTTCCCACCGTACCGGCACTTTACAGCCACGTATGTGAATCCCCATCACTATTTACTGGCCTCCTCTGAACCTGAAGCTGTTCCCTTTCATTAAATTCTTGTACAATCCATCTTGAGCTGACGAACTACGAGTATGAATCGCAGTCCCATGAGTCTGGAGGCCTCGTGTTAGCGGATGTCAATGCCGGGTAATGGTAAAGGAAAAACAGTACAAGGGTGGGGTGGAAACCTAATGGCTTCCAGTCAAACGCTCTGTCTGGCTCTCTGAGGATCCAAACGGCATGAATGAAGCGAAAGTTTAGTTAAAGCCAATGCTCTATTTCTGTCATCAGTGACAGGTTGTTTTGGGGGTTCAATATTGTGTGAATAATGAATACCTGTTTTGTAGCTCCACGCTTAAATTAAGTTTTCAATGCATAAATATACAAAACAGGTTATTAAGGCTCCTGTGGGAATATTAGTGCTAAAATTATACCACTTCTAACGGGCAGCATTAAATCTGAATGAATGTAGGCTGCATTTCTGAATAGTAAAATACAGGACAGCTCTAAATAGGTCATTAAAACTGGACTGTTGGGAATGGTGATTGGGGCTTGTTTTGGTGTGTGTGTTTGTGTGTGCCCAGTGGAGTTGTACTGTCAAGGTAAATAAGATATATTAATAAAGAAAATACATTTATACCTAAAACTCTTAAAATATTAGCAAAAATAATTAATTTAATTCAATATAATCAATTATTTTTTTTGTCTAAATCTAGACTTTTCCTTTTTTTAACAGTACATGAAATTGAAAGAAATGCTACTAAGATAACACTAGCCTTTGTTCAGTGGTAAATACAGTGTACAAAAGCAATGAAACTATTAAGTAACCTAAAAAGTAAATTCCAATACTGTACACGATTTATATGTTTTAGCATTTCCCTTTTTTACCTGTTACCATACCATGTCCATGTATACTTAAAAAAAGGAGGTGGGATTCCAGAATTCCCTGCATGAACCATCATATTGATTTGGATTTTACATTTTAAAGTAAATAAAATCCTATTTTATGCATGGTATACATATGTACAATGAAAACTATTAACCTTAAATTCAATAAAAAACAAGTAAATATACAAGGTGTACCAAAAACAAACATGGTTATAGTTAAGCTACGGTAACCACAAATTACTCTTTATTAACCATGGTATACAGTAGTGAAGTTATATAGCCTAAATGATAATCAGTCTTCCAACTAATTCATGTCACATTTAGTATAATGAATTTAAAGTTAATTTTCGTCATGAAATGGGTTTTGAGGATAAATCAAACGAAGCAGAAACGTTAACTTTTAATATCGAAGTGTTTATTCGTTAAATGGGTGGGGTTTACTTTAAAGACAAACTCGCATTTTCATCGACAAATTAGCCGACCGTATAACACAAAATTACATCTTTTAAACACAAAAAGTCAACCCAAATAACTTTGAAGCGAGGAAAAAATACATGAGAGACTCACGACAAGTTTAAGCTTTGGATACACTTCTAAAGAACAAACGCTACTATTTTCGGCGTTTTGACGAGTAAGTTATACTAGCCTGCTAATCGAAATCAATCAAACAACCTCCTTACCGGAGTCCGAATATCTGGGTCTCCCGAGATCGCGAAAATAGTAAGTGAAATCCAGGCAGTTTTCATTGTGCACCTCTCCCCTCGAGCACAGGTCGGACAGAAGCTCCAGCGCCTTTCCACAAATCTCATCCTCTCTGTCTGCAGGCATTTCCCTCCAGCATCCTTCTGAATAAAGACTCCTATAACGCCTATGGAGACTTCCAGATGCTGACAGCGCTCTTCATACTCGCCCGGCTCAATCCCATAAGGAAAAAAGTTCAGCTCAACAGTGTATCCAACATCAACCCAGCGAGTTTTTAGGTGTGTGTTTGACAGGAGGAGGTGAGTGCATAGCGCTTCGTGACACTGGTTGAATTCAGCCGAAAACACAGGTGTCGCGGCTTAAGCGCATCTTCATGAATGAGAGGCTGTTGATCTGCTGCTGCTGGCGCGAGTCTCTCTCAGTCACAACGAGCCCTTCTGGGATCTCTTGTCTTCTGCCAATCTAACGCTGCTCCTCCCACACCAGCTAGTTTTTTATTTCCACAACAGGCTTCTGTTACACCATTTGGAAACTAAACCCTCTTTTTGCCACTGATAAATCAAGTTGGAGAGGAATTGAAAATCGAGAAAAAAATTATTTTTTCAAATGAATGAATGAATGAATGAATGAATAGTTATTGATAATAAATATAAAATGATAAATCGTTTTTACCGTGCCATAGTGCCAACGAAATTTCAAAATGCAAACATTAATCTCATTACAAAACATTAAGATCACAACGCAATGACATTAAGATCACAATACAACAACATACCAAAAGTCAAACATTAATCTCACAACACAACATAAGATCACAACGCAATGACATTTCAAAAAGCAAACATTAATCTCACAACACAAAGACATTGATCACAATGACATTAAGATAACAATGTAACAACATTTCAAAATTATGATCACAACACAGCAACATTAAGACCACAACGCAAAACATTT
>CAIGQW010054212.1:9427562-9445309 GCA_903798125.1 Danio choprae | reverse complement strand
AGAACGAGACTCCAGTTAACGATTCACTGTTTCAAATTATCACGTCAGAGTGACAAACTATGACAAGTTTTGAAAAAAAAAAACTTTAAAAAGAAAAATATGAACTGCAACATCATAAAAATAATAATAATCCGGGAAGATACAATGATTCAAATGATCCATTCAAAGTGAGTCTCCAGTTAATAATAGACCACAATTTCATATTTTGGTTTTTGCTCCTGGTATAGGGTATATTTTGCTCGATTGCACTTGAATTATCATTAGGCAGTTATCAGTGTATGACAAGTTTGAACTTCTAAATCATAAAAAGAACACAAATATTTAAAAAGAGCAATAGAATGGAATAAAACAAAGCAGAAAAGATTAAGATGTGCAGAACATTGTAAAATAATAAAAAAGAACTGAACAGAACATTCGCAAATGTATATCCCCTATTCATGAATGTGTGTGAAGTGATTACACTCACAGCGATACAGATATAATAGCTCTTCACTTCTAAGCAGGGTTCAGGCCTTGATGTTCTGCTGCTCTGTTCCGTCTGCCTGTGATCAAGTATGCAACTGAAAACACTACAACTCTATGGAGAATCACAGAAGCGTAAAAATCTCTAGCCACATGGGAGACACATTATATGCACATGCATTTGAATAAACAAATAAGAGTCATCCTGAAGTGAGAATGTCTCCTGCTTCCCAGTGCCAAAAATAAATGTTCTCCTCAGTGCTTGAGTCAAAAGGGCCAGCAGCTGGTAGAGTGAAATAAAACAGCTGAGTCCTGCACCAGCAAACATGTCTGGACATGACATCGATTTTTCTGCATTTCTTATCAGATTTGTAAAGACTGAGGCCTTCAAGAGCACCAGCGCCAGATCTAAGGACAAGATACAACAATGAAGGTTAACAGATTTAAAAATCGAACGGAAGGACACAGATTTCATGTAGCAAATGCCATTTGGTTTCCATCTGCTATCAACCAGATTCAGCAAGCTAGCTAAACTGATTTCAGAAATCAAGTGAAAAAGGTAACACAATTGCTACACTCAAAAACAATATAGCCAGAAATAAATTAATAAAATTATTCTAAAAATAAATTGCTCCAACACTGTAAAATAAAATTGTAAAGCCAATTGCTGCACAGCTTTTTTGATTTGACTCAAATTTTAAACAAAGTACTGCACTTGCCTCATTTTAAGTCAATTGAGTCAATTAAAAAAAGCTCTGGAGCAAGTTGCCTTACAATTTTAAGTTGAGTTAACTTTCTTTTTCTTTTTTTTACAGTGAACAAAGAAATACTGTAGTACGAGACAGTTAGAAGTCCCATATGACGTCACTCTACTTTTGAAGATTAATAATAATATTAATTCATTCTTTCATTCATTTTCATTTCGGCTTAGTCCCTTTATTAATCTGGGGTCGCCACAGCGGAATGAACCGCAGACTTATCCAGCATATGTTTTACGCAGCGGATGCCCTTCCAGCTGCAACCCATCTCTGGGAAACATCCATACACACCCATTCACACTCATACACTATGGACAATTTTGCTTACCCAATTCACCTATACCGCATGTTTTTGGACTTGTGGGGGAAACCGGAGCACCCAGAGGAAACCCACGCCAACACGGGGAGAACATGCAAACTCCACACAGAAACGCCAACTGACCCAGCCGAGGCTCGAACCAGCGACCTTCTTGCTGTGAGGCGAACGTGCTACCCACTGCGCCACTGTGAGGCCTAATAATATTAATAATGACTTTTATTTATATAGACACCTTTCGAGACACTCGAGGACACTGGTGTACAGTATATATTTTACCAGCAATGTGTGAAATCCCGGTATTGTATAGAATGCCTAGCAAATGTAAAGAATGCCTGATGGTTTTAGGCAAAGTATGCAAAATCATTAGATTTTGTAAAGATTTTTATCCTAAATTTTTTTATCTAAGATTTTATTGAGATACCGCCTTGTAGCATTTGTTTTAAAGACGAAATGCAGACATGCGTACTTCTAGCTACATAATTTGCAATCTCTAGAAATGTATATAGGGCTACATTTTCAGAATGAGCCTATGTTGCTTATTTGAGATTGTCAAAAATGTACACTGCGCCCTCTAGTGGATTTGTGAAAACAAAAACTGCAAGAAAATATTGTCCAGGGTACATTCTTGTCGGTTCTCAAAAATGTAGTCCTGGGCACACATTTCCAATGAGCCTGGGTTGATTTTTTTGAAGCCTATTTTATGATTAGTTTTGAGGCAAATTATGCTGATTACTTCAGACTTACATCAGACTATTTATCCTGAAACAAAATGTTCCAGATTGGACACAAAAAATGAAAGCAGTTCAGTCATTGCTCCTTTCTTTCCTCAAGAGACTCTAAAACCTGAATTTCATTCACACATGAGGCCAGACCGTACAGCTGTCAGCTTTGTTTTACTGGCCACTTTCATCACAGGTAATGGTGCAAACATTCAGGGACAGTTTGTGCAGCCTACAAAGGAAAATCAACCTGAATACGCGACAACCTAAACATATAGTGGAAGACACGTATTCCCCTTCTCATTTTGGGCTGTTTGCGGCGCTGCTTAAAAGCAGGATCGAGTTCTGCTGTCCTCAAGAGATTGAACAGCCTTCTGCTCAATGCCTGAAAGATTAACATTTCAAATTCTCTTTTTGTGTTTTGACATTTGAAAATCTACAATACTGATTTCCCCATTCTTCATTCCTCGCAATAGCGCATTCGCTTCACTAAATTTCTCCAGGAAACTTCTCTGGACAAAATGTCTTTTGTGGGTTACCAACATCTGAACACCTTGCACATTATTCTCTGCTTCATGGTCTTCTGCAGTACGATCATTATGTTTCCATGGTTTCCAGGTATTTATAATACCTGGCAACCCCCACAGATGGATATATTGTTAAACTTGCTCACAATTATTCTATACATCGATTGTAGAGAAGCAACACATTCTTTAAAGTTAAGGTCACCACCTCTATAAAACCTTTAAGCAAAAACTCAATGAAGGCATGTAGGTTGTGTTTAAAGCTAGGAAATGACTCACCTTACTGACAGACCTTCTCTGTGAAGGCAAAGAACAGTTGAGTAATAAATGTACAAATATTTTTTAAGATATACTGTTACTGTACTATTTGTTTCCCTGTGAGACCTGAGAAGTGTGATTCTTAAATGAATGACTAATATAGCAAACATGCCGTATTAAACAGTAGTTTAATTCCCAATCAACTATTAGCTAGATGCACTGAAGGAACTTTTTTTTGTAGTTCCTAGAACTATAGAAAGAAATATTTCATATCTGCGCTTCAGAAACTGAGATTGATATTAGTTTTAGAGCACCATTTGGGGGAACTAAATTAGTTCCGACTTCACAACAGGGTCTAACCCAACACAATAGGAACTAAAGTGACATAAGTGTACTGTATATTGATTGGGCAAATGGATGCCATTTGAAACATTGACACAGAATTTTAATTGTTGCAAGATAAAACATACAGAAAGCTATAGTTAGCAGATTTTACCACAATGATATGTTGCACTGTAAGTTGCCTTAGATTTAGTTCTCATTTTTACTGTTTTTTCAGTCATATAATTTAAATGTTTGTTAAATCTCCATCATCAACATATGATGTCACTTTCTGAGTTCTTACATAACTTCAGAATTTCTACGGACAGTATTTTTTCTAATTATTTTGCTTATACAAAAAAAAAAAGAATCCCAATGAGGTTTATCATGAACTGTTTGTAACCTTTTGATTTTATTTCATGTCAGTTTTTTTTTTATGTTTGTTGTCAGATTCCTTAGAATCAATCTAAATCTGTTAAAATTTGAATACTATTAGATTTAATAAGTTAAACAATATGAATACGGCATAAATTTATCCAGCTGTAGAAAAAGCCAGATCCAATTAGTTAAATTCTATGAGATTTGTTGACTTAATATTTGCAAGCAAAATGAACGCAGCTCCACACAATAAATGAATTAATAAGAAGGATTGGATTTATTGATATTATTACATAAATTTTGTTCTTATTTGTTTCATTTGTGTTTAACTAAAAAAATATCAATCACATAAAGGTTATTAGCACAATTATGTTAAAATCTGTAATCCAAATGAATGGAAATTTTATATGCAATAAGAGTACATAAATCCAATTTGCTAGGGCTAATTTTTATTTTTGAGTGATATATGGTTAGCACACATAAAGCATTGTTAAGATGTTTTTTACCCAATACATGTAGGTCTGCTTTCTTGCACTTTTCATCCCAAAGCCTCTGTTGTTAATGGAGCTAGTAATGGAGGCTCAGGCCATATACTCAATTTAAGTTTATTTCTATAGCGCTTTTCATGATAAATATTGTTTCAATTGTTCAATTATTGTTTGGTTTACAAAAGGGGCACATTGTTGCATTACAATCAAATTAGTTACCATAACTTTGTAAATATGCAGATTAATAGAGACCAAGAAGCATGTGTGTGTCGGAAAACATTTAATAATTGCGATTATTATTAATTACAATTGAAAAAGTTTTTTTTTTTTGGATAGGAAAGTGTAGATTACAGACAGGAAAGTGTGGGGAGCAGAGAAAAAGGAAGGATTGGCAAAAGACCTTGAACTGGGAATCGAACTTTAGTCGCCGGGAGCATCTCAGTGCTATATGTCGATGCATTAACCATTAGGTGCCAAAGAACCTGTAAGTATAACTGCTTCAACAATAGCAATGTTACTATCTTGCTACTGAGAAATGTTATGTATTTTTTTTGTTGCTATTTTTTTGACAATTTAACTATTTTATTTAATTTAGTTATTTTATTTAGATTACAACTTTGACAACACATTTTTGGGGGTTTGAATTACATAGGTTTGTGCAAATGTCTGTCTGTTCTGTATGTATGGATATTTGTATGGAAGAGATATACAGAAATAAAACTTTTTATAGATAAAAAAATATAATTTAATAGGAAAAGCAAGAAAAAGTTAGCAATTTTTAACCTATTGTGCAATATATTTATTTTCTTGGTCTGGTATAAGATTCTGACAGTATGATAACCTTAGATAAAAATATCACAGTATGACGGCATTGTGATTACTGCTCTAAAATATGTTCATTTTAACTATCATTCATTCATTCATTCATTTTAATTTCGGCTTAGTCCCTTTATTAATCTGGGGTCGCCACAACGGAATGAACCGCCAACTTGTCCAGCATATGTTTTACGCAGCGGATGCCCTTCCAGCTGCAACCCATCTCTGGGAAACATCCATACACACCCATTCACACTCATACACTACGGACAATTTAGCTTACCCAATTCACCTGTACCGCATGTCTTTGGACTTTGCACCCGGAGGAAACCCACGCCAACACGGGGAGAACATGCAAACTCCACACAGAAACGCCAACTGACCCAGCCGAGGCTCGAACCAGCGACCTTCTTGCTGTGAGGCGAACGTGCTATCCTCTGCGCCACCGTGAGGCCCTCATTTTAACTATTTTCCCATTTAAAATTTTTTTTTTTGAAAAAGTAAAGATGTCAGGGGCCTCACAGTGGCGCAGTGGGTAGCACGTTCGCCTCACAGCAAGAAGGTCGCTGGTCGCTGGTTCGAACCTCGCCAGTTGGCGTTTCTGTGTGGAGTTTGCATGTTCTCCCTGTGTTGGCGTGGGTTTCCTCCGGGTGCTCCGGTTTCCCCCACAAGTCCAAAGACATGCGCTATAGGTGAATTGGGTAAGCTAAATTGTCCGTAGTGTATGAGTGTGAATGGGTGTGTATGGATGTTTCCCAGAGATGGGTTGCAGCTGGAAGGGCATCCGCTGCGTAGAACATATGCTGGATAAGTTGGCGGTTCATTCCGCTGTGGCGACCCCAGATTAATAAAGGGACTAAGCCGAAATGAAAATGAATGAATGAATGAATAAAGATGTCAGACTAAATAATTGAGATAAAACATTGACTTCTGCTATCTTCATTAGTTTCAATAACACAGATTTCTTTACAACTTGAAAAGGCGTCTTTGCAAATCTTTCTTTTCTTTGGATATAAAGTCACTGCACTGTCCAGGTCCAGAGCATGCTTGGATGTTGGTGTATAAGCAATTTGTTTTTCAAATGTTACCTGAATCGTGGGCTGACCAGTAGCTTTTGATGTGGAGGGTCCTGTTCTGCTGGAAATACTATTGCCCTGAAAAACTAAATAAAACAGCCGTGAAACACACGTAAACTTAAATATACAGTAGAAACGGTATAACAGAACACTTTAAATTTTACATTACTTTTGCTGTTGTATGCTGTAAAGATCATTGAAATAACATGCCTGGAACATGCAATTTCTTAAAATATAATTGCATATATTATTACTAATAACAATAATCAAAAATAAATTCAAGAGCTCACACTTAGCTGATGATTGATAATAAAGCGTATTTGGCATGCTGTCCCGGGAGAGAGCCCTGAGCTTAGAATATCCTCGAGCCCGGGGCTCCCTCCCGTTTGAAGGGCGAGAGGGGAGTTTGAGCTCAGGTAGGTCTCAAGAACTCCCCTGCTGTGAACTTACTTGAGATATATCTTAAGATGTTATTTTTTGAGAAGTCAATTTACTTATGGTGAATGTCTTTGGACGGTGGGAGGAAACCGGGAAGCCCGGGGAAAACTCACGCGAGCACGGGGAGAACATGTAAACTTTGCACAGAAATGCCGACCGGCCCGGTGAGGGGCAAAACCGGTGGTGTTCTTGCTGTGAGCCGCCATGTCGCCCAGTCAGGAGAAAGGAAGGAGTAGGGGTGGAAGGGGGGATTCTTCAAGACGAAGATGACTGGAATGAAAAACTCTGGTTATTTGTAGTGTGTCAGTATTCGTCTGATTGGTGTAATAAACGGAGCTGATGCGTTGCCAGCCGTGTTCAATCCTAAGCTCGTGATCCTCTCGAAATTAGTTTATAAATAAACCACACTAAAAAATTAAAAGCTGTTCACAACTGTTATCATGACGCCCCACAGATCATGGTGTTCTGCTTTTTAACTGCTTTCAGTAGCTTGCAAGTTAACCAGGCCAACTGTGAAAACGTCACATACTCTTATTAATATTTATAAGGCAAACTTTCCTCATAGTAGGATTCTCTTCAATCCACTGCCCAGTCGTTCTTCTCTTTTATGTGTGTGCAAAGGAAGCATGTTACCATGACTACCAAGCTGCTGTTTCTTTTTTTTACCCAGTTTAATTAATTTCTGTGTTCTCTGCTAGTTGAGACATGATGTGTGCTAACAATAAATTGCTCCCATCGTGTTTAGGAAGAGAGGAACATTCTCCAGTGTTTTAAGAGTTCAGCCTCTGGGCCGTTTACCCAACACTTGTCAAGTTAAATTACCGTAGGAGTTTTCATAAAAGGTTTAAGAGTTGCATGGAGTATACTAGAGTTCAAGCTTAAATACATTTATGGCAAGCTATTTTAGCATTTAATCTATAAACAGTATCTATTTTCATGCCACTAATTCAGATTATTTTGATACTAGTATATCTCCCATTACTTGTGCTTATTCTAGTAGTGCTCACTCTTCAGTTATCTTTCAAAAAGATACTAATACTTATTCATCAGATATTATTTACAATCACTTGCCACTTTATTGGGTACACCTTACTAGTACTGGGTTGGACCCTCTTCTGCCTTAATCCTTTGTGGCATAGATTCAACAAGGCACTGGAAATATTCCTCAGAGATTTTGGTCTATATTGACATGATAGCATCACGCAGTTGCTGCAGAATTCTCGGCTGCACATCCATGATGCGAATCTCACTTTCATCCACACCTCAAAGGTGCTCTATTGGATTGAGATCTGGTGACTTTGGAGGCCATTTGAGTACAGTGAACTCATTGTCATGTTCAAGAAACCAGTCTGAGATGATTCGCGCTTTATGAAATGGCGCGTTATCCTGCTGGAAGTAGCCATCAGAAGAAGGGAACACTGTGGTCATAAAGGGATGGACATGGTCAGCAACAATGCTCAGGTAGGCTGTGGCATTGACAAAATGCTCAATTAGTACTAATGGGCCCAAAGTGTGTCAAGAAAATATCCCACACACCGTTACACCCCCACCACCAGCCTGAACCGTTGATAAAAGGCAGGATGAATTCATGCTTTCATGTTGTTGATGCCAAATTCTGACCCTACCATCTGAATGTCACAGCAGAAATCGAGACTCATCAGACCAGGCAATGTTTTTCCAATCTTCTATTGTCCAATTTTGGTGACCCTGTGCGAATTGCAGCCTCAGTTTCCTGTTCTTAGCTGAAAGGAGTGGCACCCGGTGTGGTCTTCTGCTGCTGTAGCCCATCCGCCTCAAGGTTCGACGTGTTGTGCATTCAGAGATGCTTTTCTGCACACCTTGGTTGTAACGAGTGGTTATTTGAGTTACTGTTGAATTAATATCAGATATTTAGTTTTAACTATCTAATCAACTAATGACTACATATTCTACTATTACTTATTCATTAAATATTAGTACCAATTCATTAGATCCTAGTTCTTATTACTAGTACTTATTTGTTAAGTACTAGTACTTATTTGTCAGGTACTACTATTTATCCATTAGGTAGTAATACTTGTTCATTAGATACTAGAACCGATTCTTTAGATATGAGTTCTTATTTATAATTAACTTATTTGTTAGATAAAAGTATTCATTTATTAGATACTGGTTCTCATTTATTAGACACTATTATACTGAGTCTATTAATCTAATAATTGGTTCTAGTACCTATACCAGTACCTACTGAATAATGCCTAAAAATATGTCACAATTGGTATAAACATAATAGCAACAAATATCTCAATGATAGACCCTGTTTAAAGTCAAAGGCTAAATTTTGAAATAACAAGGAACAATAGAACAGTTAGCACTAGGACTGTATCAACAAAATGAGCACTGGTAGCAGCTTAATAGATAAGATAAACATACTAGTATCTAAATATAAAGCATAAACCCAGTATACTATTTTTTATTTTTTGTTAAAACGGCTTGCCATAACTAACGTTAACGTCACCGCGCGAGCATCATGGCGGTTCTGCTTTTACCAGGGTACCAGGGTAAAAGGCTACACTTCAGTAAAATGTATCCTGACTGATAAAGCTATCAATCTATTTCAGTCCGCTGTCCGTTGCTAAACCCCCTCTATTCCAGCTGAAAGACCCAAAAAGTCAAGTGAAGCTGTACTGTATGTTATCCAGTGTAGTAATGAAAATAAATGGTAAGTCTGTCATTCTCTAATACACTGGCCAACAACATGAGAATGATAAATTATGACAGAATGTTCATTTTTGGCTGACCTATTCCAGCAAGTTTTCATCCAGCAGCCGCTTAATCCGTCAAGAAATTGAATTGTAAACTCAGGATGTCACTTAGTGATTCATGGCGCCATTTTAGTATTTGTCTCCCTCTAGTGATTCCGCTCTATAATTACATTCCTATTTATTAACTGCAGTTTCTTTTAATTCCAGCATGGGGAACAATATAAGACATTCACTTTTATAGTCAAATAATGACGAGATGTGCTTTTAATACAACGTTTCAGACATTATTGAGAAAAGTACGAGCTTAAACTGAGAGAGAGAGAGAGAGAGAGAGAGAGAGAGAGAGAGAGAGAGAGAGAGCGAGAGAGAGAGAGAGAGAGACTTGATAGAGTAAAAAAAAAAGATTATGATGATTTGCGGGAATAAGGAATCCAAAACATGTAGTCACATCAACTTTTATTGTAAAGATTTATTCCAAAATAGCAGAATATTGCAGAGGAAGGGTAAACCGAGAGTGAAAAAGAAGATAAACAGACTGAGACAAAGAAAATGAAGGAAAATCCACACTTGACTTTGGCAAGACATTTTGAAGCTAAATATATCAAAATTACACAATAAAAGTAAGAAAACGTCAAACTGAAAATGCCTTCTTTCCCTACATAGGAGTTAATATTTTACATTAGCCTCTTATACATCTAATAACGCAATAAAAAAACTGCAATCTATTTTCTCAAAGTTAATATATCACGATTTATAAAATAACCCCCCCCCCCCCCAAAAAAGTTTCATGGTTATGCTTAGCTGTGCTTATACAATGTTAAACTACCCATAGGCATCATCCTAAGCCTGCATTCAACTAAATCTTCTGACAATTGAGGAAAAAGAATCATCCTTCCTCATCCAAACACTTGTTGTCCGAATCAATTGTGCATTGATTTGTGAGTGACCCACCTTGATTGCACTCAATAAATGCAGCCCCAGATTAGAAACTGAAATGCTGACAGTAAACACAGCTTTCCTTCACAAACAGTATGATGTTGCATCCAAAGTGCTTGGACGCAGAAAGAAAACCATTTACAGGAATGCTACGTGTCTGAATCTGTTTACCAAAAAGAAGTTTTTTTTTGTGCATAATGAATGATGGAAAGAAGTGCACATGGATATTGTTGGTACTGAAAAGTGTTGGTTATACATTGATACATTATATACGCCCGTTAGGAAGGCATCTAAAACTAATCACGGATAACAGGCCTGGTCCACATGTGTGTTACTCTAAAATCCTACAAGCTGTAACTGGAACACACACCCCTTGCCGGTCCCGTTTCTGGAAACCCTGGGTTAAAACTAAACTGTTTCTGCCCTATTCAGCTTCTTGAAAAGCTGCATCTGTGTGTGCTGACATATATATATGTGTGTGTGTGTATTACTGTGATAAAGAGTCACTTTTAGCATGGGTGTACGTTGCATGCACGAATCTCCTTCTTGTTTTTGCAGTGGTTGGGGTGTGAGGATTTGCCCTTTTTCTTTATGTTCATCACTCGCTCTTGAGTCCCCCCATCACACGGTTTAGTACACTCCGTCCAGCTGGACCAAGGGCGTATCGGACAGACTACTGAAAGAGAGAAAAAGAAAAAGTTGGGCTCAAGTAAACATGAAACGACAATTTTTGAGCGATTTGAGCGAGAATGTGATTTATACCAACTGTAAGTAAGTTTCATTCACTCAGTTATGTCATTTCAAGTGCAAAGGTGACGTGGTTTGAGATGTCTTTACGATAATTTGATATTACTAAGAGAACACAACTTGTCATAAATCTGTCATAAACATGAGTGTCATGAGGCCCTTGTAATTGTGTTATTAATATTTTTCAGTGGAACAGATTGAATTTGTCATAAAAATTTTCATTACTCAAATTCATTGACAAATAATGTCATAAAATTGTCAATAACAAAAGTTATTGTTTGAAAGTTTTTGACATTTAAAAGAGACCTGTTATGCTGTGAAACTGTGTGTGAATATAGCCAGCCTCTAATGGTAAAAATCACACTTGATAAAAATAGTCTGCAGGAATACTTTGATTGACATTCTCCCTTTGTACGTGTAATCAGAGGAGAAAAGCCCCCCCATTAGTGACCATCTCTCCCTCATTAGCATTTCTAAGTTAGAAGCAGCTGTCAGCCATAAGAGTATTGACTCTACCGCATAACTCCACCTTCTTTTGAAAAGAACACAATCTCATTTGAATTTAAAGCGACAGTCACCAAATGACACCAAAATTTTGATCTAAGCCTAAAAGGGGCAATTTCAAAGAGTTATAAATAATTATTTGTGTGGTATTTTTAGCTAAAACTTCACATAAACACTCTAAAAACATCAGAGACTCATTTTACATCTTGTAAAAAGGGGCATAATAGGTCCCCTTTAATGAAAGGGATTTTTCATTATTAGGATCAACTGATCTGTCTAAAAAATCAGGACATTCTAAAGGTCTGACCTGACTTTGATTAAAGTCTGAAAGCTTAAGGAGTTTAAATGTAGATCACTATGCTGGCTTGCTTGTTTAAAATAAAACCACGTAAAAAAAGAATAAAAAAAAAAGTACACATTTTTTCACATTTTGTGTACACAAGTTCACATTTCCGGGTTTCTCATTAGCAGAAGTCGTCACAGTTGGGTAAACTTAAAAGTGCAGTGAATGAGAGTTTTTATATTTTTTTTGAGAGGACTTTTTGCTCAAATAATAACAGAAAAACCCAACTACAGTGTTATCGTACGACTTTCAGAAAAAAAAGAAAAAAAAAGTGCATGAGGCCAGAAAAGAGAACAACGTCAAAATTACTGCAAAGATGATATAACAACAAAATGTAGCTTTCTAAATGTACATATGTTAATAATGTTAAAAATAAAAATATTTAAGGATTTAAGATGCTGATGCCCATTAAACGCATCATCAACATCTTGTGAAAAGGGTCCATAAGTCCTACTTCCAGGAATGATCTGTTGACAGAGTGGCTAAACCTCCAACAAGTAAATAATTAAAGAGAAAATAAGAGTGGACCTGTGCTCTCCTCTGCCACAGACTCCCGGCTCTGCTTGGCTCTCCTCCTGTCTGAAACCTCCTGTCTCTTTCTCTTTTCACTGGCCCGGGAGCCTCGGGAGCACTTGCGGATCTTGCATTTCTTCCTCTGGACCGTCTCAGGGCAGGGCAGACCTCCAAACTGAGGCTCCAGCTTGACCATCCGAGAGCGGATCATGTGCCCCTTCCCACAGGACTTGTTGCACTCGGACCAGGCCGACCACTCTGACAGGATGCAGTCTGTAGCTGGAGGAGAAATTGGGCTTGTTAGGTTGACGTGCAATATGTAATACTGTTTTCAGTTCAAAGGCCTCAACTCATTTGAATTGAGAAAAATCTCAATAGCCGTTTTTCAAGGAAATCTTTCTTAATATATATATATTTTTCTATAAAAGATGAACGACTGACCTTCTGATATTAGGCTTGGAAATAAACGTTACAGCTACGATTTTCAATAGTATTACTAGGGCTGTCACAATTATGACATTTTCCAGAAGATGAGTTGTCTAAGAAATATGTCTAACACACATTATTGCATTACAATCAAATTAAGTTAAAGTTACAATAAAATATAAGCTATGATATATATAAACATAGTTAACCTGCAGTTTTATAGCATATAGCGGCATGTAATTAAACTACAGCTATTAATAAAGAGGCACCCTACAAATGCATTACACACTTGTAGTCTCTCTCTCTCTCTCTCTCTCTCTCTCTCTCTCTCTCTCTCTCTCTCTCTCTCTCCCTCATAGATTGATTCAAATAAATACAATTTTACCACACGCTTTATATCTTTGTCTAATTTGAAGTTGAGAGAACGCTACTGTAGATTTAAAATTCATTCATTCATTCATTTTCATTTCGGCTTAGTCCCTTTATTAATCTGGGGTCGCCACAGCGGAATGAACCACCAACTTATCCAGCATATGTTTTACGCAGCGGATGCCCTTCCAGCTGCAACCCATCTCTGGGAAACATCCATACACACCCATTCACACTCATACACTACGGACAATTTAGTCTACCCAATTCACCTGTACCGCATGTGTTTGGACTTGTGGGGGAAACCGGAGCACCCAGAGGAAACCCACGCCAACACAGGGAGAACATGCAAACTCCACACAGAAACGTCAACTGACCCAGCCGAGGCTTGAACCAGCGACCTTCTTGCTGTGAGGCGAACGTGCTATCCACTGCACCACTGTGAGGCCTTAGATTTAAAATAATAGCTAAAATGTCAATATAAATAAGCTAAATTAACTATCTTGACAAGACAGATTTAATTCAGTACTGCTGCTTCATTCATCAAATACAAGGGAATCCAACTCTCTTCACCAACACACACCCAACAACCCTCCAGCAAAAGCCATTACGAATTTAAAAATTAAACTAAAAGTGAACACGCATTTGAAACCGTGTCTGTGGACAGTGTATCAGTTTATGTCTCCCCCTTGTGCCCTCAAAAGGAATTGCAACAATCGTGGGCCATATGCATGGAAGTGCTTTTCAGCCACCGAAAAACGCTCGGTGACAAATTGATATGATCTTTAATTCATTTATTTTGATAATGTAATTTAATCAAAGTGTAGCCGGTAAAACAGACCTAAGCATAATTTCACTGTTCAATAGTGAAACAAGCTGAAACCATTGAAAATCCATTGAAAACTACTGTGGTAAAATACATTTCCATATTTTAAAGACATGGAGCAGAACAACAGAATTGAATGCAGTGATTCTTGTCCGGTGTGAGATTTCCTTTAAATGTATTGTAAACACAGCAACTTTATAATGGCATGACAGTTCACTGGAAAAGTCCCTGAGCATAAGGTTTTTTTGTGATTACATTCAGGAATGGGCAAAAATACATTGAAATGTATTTTAAAATAAAATACCAAATACCCCAGTTTTACATGTATCAAAATAAATTACAAAATACAGCAGCCACACAAGTATCAAAATAAAATACTGTATTTTAAATACTTTTACAAGAGAGCATGAAATTTCTTCGCAAACCTTCCATCAATAGGCCTATTGGATCAATCCCTTCGCCATTAAACTGACCCAGTGAAGTAAACAGTGTTTGACAGCAACAGTGTTTCTCTGAGCAAGTTTAAGTCAGCCATAAATCATGTTTTTTTGCAATTGTACTCTTCAATGCTCTCTGGGGATGAGGAGGTATTCATAAACCTTTCTTTCTCTTTGATTTTAGTGTAAATTTTGTACAAAGTCCATACACAAAAGTACTGTCTTGAAGATGTCTCTCTTTAATCACTGTAAAAACCATGTAATGCAGATAATGAGTTGGAATATAGTACTATATCTCTTCGTTGTGTTTTCATCCATTGCATGGCCAGTAAAATTACCACCATCTCTTAACAGTCTTATATTTTAAAAGGGTGATATATAAACAGGTTATCTTAATTTATTTTTTGCATAATTTGTTTTAATAAATATTCATTCATTAATTTTCATTTCGGCTTAGACCCTTTATTAATCTGGGGTTGCCACAGCGGAATGAACCGCCAACTTATCCAGCATATGTTTTACACAGCGGATGCCCTTCCAGCTGCAACCCAGTACTGGGAAACATCCATACACACTCATTCACACACATACACTACGGCCAATTTAGTTTATTTAATTCACCTATAGCGCATGTGTTTGGACTGTGGGGGAAACCAGAGCCCCTGGAGGAAACCCACGCCAACACGGGGAGAACATGCAAACTCCACACAGAAACGCCAACTGACCCAGCCGAGGCAGATGTTCTGATGTTCCTCATACTCTTCTTAAGGACTGATATTATATTCCATATAATTTCTTAAGCAAAGATGCTGATGCTGATGCTGATGCCGAATTGTACGCTATACTGCCATTATATACTACTTAGCATTGTGCAGTATACCATTTTCAATGATTGTTGACTTGCTCTCAAATATACCCCTGCCATTTGTCAGTTATTTTCTTTATGTGTGTTGCATAATCTCCATCCATACTCCAAGCATTGACCATCTTCTTAATCAATTTTTCTGTTCTGATCTCAAACGTAGGCAAATAACTGAGAAAGCACCAATCAGAGGCCGCATTTTTATGATGTCATCATGTAGACTTCTTACAAAGTATTTTACAGTATTTTAAAAATACAAAAATACAAGACAGTATTTTGATACAAATTTTTAACCCATTTTCATAAACCATATCAAATACAAATGACAAAATACTGTTTTGTATTTGAAATACATGTATCATAAATACTTTCCATCCCTGATTACATTAAATAACTGCAGTTATTTATTAATAACCAAAGACCAATAGCAATATTATAGCACTCTGCAAATGTATATTAGTACCACTTGTTGTTCTTTTTTACCATCTGATGAAGTGTTTGGACCCAGAAACTGTGATGTGTGACTTTAAAGGTGCTGTATGTAAGTTTTTGACTCTTCTAAAGCATAAAAATACCATAATATGTTTGCAGATGTTAAGTTAACATGTTAAGTGAACCTACTTGCTTATCTGAAAAACTATGCTAATATCAGATATTATGCTTTGAAAATGTGCTTTCCATGCCGGAACATGGCCAATTATATTTCAGCAACCCAGGTTGCCTTGATGGAAATCAGCCTTAAATCAACCTTTAGGCTTGATAGTCAGGCACGCTCTCGTTGATGTTGTCAATCTGGCAACCTGCGCTTGTGTTTTGAACCAGGTGTGCAATGCTTAGTGCAACCACTGGGTGTCAAACTTACATACTGCACCTTCAAAGGATAGTAAACTCAAAAAGGAAAATTTACTCATCATTTACTTGTTCAAAACCAGTTTAAAATATTTTTTTCTCAGTTGAACACAAAAAAGGATATTAAAAAAAGAATGTTGGAAAACAATAGCCATAGGCTATAATCAAAATCCTCAGGCCATCTACCTCATGAACAGTTAAATACTCCCCTACTGTGCAATAAATGTGCAATACTTTCTCATACGCACTCGTACACAGCACCTTATAACAATTTACAGTGCAATACTTTTTCTACGCAGTTTTACACAGCACCTTATAACTTGTATATTTTTAACAAATCTGTACATACAATTCAACATCCAGAGCCTTTTGACTGATTGCATCTGTGTTTAATGTTTGTTGTCTTTTTCATATTTATTTCGTGTTGTCACTTGTCACTTTATGTACACTGGAAGCTTCTGTAGCCAAAACAAATTCCTTGTGTGTGTAAGCACACTTGGCAATAAAACCGATTCTGATTCTGATAGACATCCATAAAGAAAATACTGAAGTCAATGGCTACCAGTTTCCAACATTTCTCAAAATATCTTCTTTTGTGTTTAACAGAAGAAAGAAACTTAAGCAGGTTTGGAACAAGTGCTTCTTTAAAAAGCGGATTAAAAAAGTAAGCCTTATTAATTTGAGTGAAGTGATACTGTTAACATTACTTACGGCATTCAGGAAGCATGCACTTCTCCACCTGCTCCAGCTCATCTGGACACTGGCCGGGCTCAACGGGTGTCTTTAGCATGCGCTGACGGGTTCTCATGCCCATACCGCAGGACACACTGCACTCACCCCAGTCTGACCAAGGAGACAGCATACACACCACTGCATCTGTACACACGTGAGGAATGCAACATTTCACAGGTTATGAAGAGTTACTGAGCATATACCTAGGGTGCTAGTGGACACTATCTAGTGCATGCTACAATTGTAGTCCTTTTGTAGATTTATGATGGATATATTATGTCTACATTACCTAGTGGATACGAGTATTTCCTTTTACAAAAGAAATCATTTGATGAAGCACAATATACTCAGAGATCTGCTATTATACATGGCCTATCAAACATTTGCAAGCTAAATTAATTTAATATTAATTGTAATTTTTGTATAGAAACATTTTTTGTTATATGATGGTTTATTAAAAAAGTAAAGTATATATAATTTTTTATAGTTTTTTTCATGTTTGTTAGCTCCCCCCCACATTTTTACAGTATAGCCACTAAGTTATAATTACATCAAATTTAGAATGATTAATTATTAAAATTACTAATTAACTTTTATGATTAATCCAACATTCAAAAATGCAAACAAATAAACAAAATCTTTGTATAGTAATATTGTGTTTTGCATACACTATAGAGGAGTAATATTAAAATACAATATTGATTTACCAGTCATATTCACACTTCTCAGAAAAAGGCAATAATAATTACATTTAAATAACAATAATACAATAATAATTATTATCATTATTGATACATTTTGCAAAATATACAACATAAATGTAACATAACATAAATAACAAATACTTAATTTTTCATAAAGAATTAATAAATTAATGTAGACTAATATATTGCTTATTAACC
>CAIGQW010054212.1:9356559-9400800 GCA_903798125.1 Danio choprae | reverse complement strand
TCTATCTATCTATCTATCTATCTATCTATCTATCTATCTATCTATCTAGACATTTTACAACAAAAACACTTTTTAATTACAATTTATGAGTATCTAACAAGGGGTTTCACTTTCAAAATACATTCTCTACATTATAATACCAAGTCTTCATTATAATATGCTTCAACAAATGATCAAAATGTAATTTAATTAAATCATTAAAATCATGTCCATCACAGATAATGGTTTTAATTAGCATTTTTAAAAAATATTATAAGGACATATTTATTCAAGTCATTGTTTATTAATTGTGGTATTACTGCAGTCATATCACCCTAAACTATTTCATTTACACCCTTTAAAAATATTAAATGAATTCAAATTCATAAACTAAAATCATGCTTACAATAGAAGAAGTGCATTTTATGTATGAAAAACATGTTTTCTTCACTAATTTATCTGGACAGTTTTATCGCCATGGCAACTATTGACTTTACGCCCCCCCCCATACTATAGACTTTACTTTTGACCCCCCCCCCCCAAAACAAAACTATTTTTAATTCTTAAAATAAAATGCTGATTGTCAGAAGACACACGTCCTTTTCACACAAAATTGCATTTTATGTTCATTAAAAGACAATTAATTTGCCTTAAGCCCCTCCAAAACAATCAAAAGTAATTTAACTATACTTTTAATTTAATTTTGAAGACACAAATGAGGTGTCATTACCACACACACACACACACACACACACACACACACACACACAAAGGAATGAGAGTAGATAGAGAGTGACAATGAAAAATATTGAGTTTTCTACAAGTGCCATTCATTTGGCAAACAGCAATTACCAGCCGTCCGGAGCTCGGCAGGCGTGTACTGAAGTTCTTCTCCAAATCACTTTTTCCAATCTAAACCGCTTCTTTCAGAGTCATTGCTACTTATCACCCAATAACCTTCTTCCAGAATAATCCTTCAACGGTCCTAGTACATTACCAGGCCTTTTGTGTTGCCTTTTAGTTCTGAATCATCGGTAATCTTGACCTTGTCCAGACCATTGTGGCCGGTGTCATTCGTAACCGCAATTCCCGCAGGACGTGTCCATCAGCAGCGGGCGAAACCAGAGCAGTAATTGAGTTGTGCTCAGAGAGGTGTCAGTCAGACCTAACAACTCACAGTCACACTTCCCAAGGCTTCTGCGCGTTTTATTTTCACATGGGAAAATGGTCTTCTTCAGCCTTAAAGTGTTTTTAGCTTTTTAAGAGGATCTTCGGAGCACATATGATGTAAATAGAAAAAAAAGTGAGGTTTGTTGACAAAAGTTGTTGTGTACTTGACTAAGTCAGGTCTGAAATTAAAAAAATGACCTTGAAGTTTACTCAATAAAATGCTACGAACATCTTTTAACATGAGAACACATTGCTAGCATGGATGTTTTAACAGATGGCTAACAGATTTAGCGTGTCGTTAACATTTCTAGCATTTTGCTAACATAACTCAGCATGCTTAGTACCATGATAACATGTTATTTAAATAGATTAGCATGTTGTTACCACATTTTAACAACAGACCGGAATGACGCTGCATGCATGTCATTTTGTACAATTCTAGCAAAAATGTACATTTCTAAAAAATTTTAACATGTGGTTATCATGATTTAGCATGTTGTTAGCATGGAGTAGCATGTTGTTAGTTTATTTTTAACATGTTTTGCTAACATAAATGGGCATGTTTACTATTATGATAGCATTTTACGCATGTTACTAAAATTATTTAGCATGTTTAATATGTTGTTAGCATGTTTGAACATACTGTGTATGCATTTAGCATTGGCTAGCACAATTCTATCATGAATTAACATGTTTTTAACATGCTTTAAGAAATGAATACGATGATTACCATGATTTAAGCATATTTCAAGCATGTTTATGATTTTGCTAAAATAAATGTACATGTTTAGTAATATGCTAGGATGTTTTTTTATCACACAAGTTCACATGCTGTTCAATTTAGCATGCTTTAACACCTCTTTCATTCATTCATTCATTTTCAACCGCTTTTCCGGGGCCGGGTCGCGGGGGCAGCAGTCTTAGGAGAGAACCCCAGACTTCCCTCCCTACAGACACTTCCTCCAGCTCCTCCGGGGGGATCCCGAGGCATTCCCAGGCCAGCCGAGAGACATAGTCCCTCCAGCGTGTACTGGGTCTTCTCCGAGGCCTCTTCCCGGTGGGACACGGCTGGAACACCTCCCTCGGTAGGCTTCCAGGAGGCATCCGAAACAGATGCCTGAGCAACCTCAGCTGACTTCTCTCGATGTGGAGGAGCAGTGGAGGAGCAGCACTCCGAGCTCCTCCAGGGTGACAGAGCTCTTCACCCTATCTATAAGGGTGCGCCCTGCCACCCTGCGAAAGAAACTAATTTCAGCCACCTGTATCCGAGATCTTGTCCTCTCGGTCATGACCCAAAGCTCATGACCATAGGTGAGAGCAGGAACATAGATTGACCGGTAAATCGAGAGCTTTGCCTTTCGGCTCAGCTCCTTCTTTACCACAACGGACCGGTATATCGACTGCATTACTGCTGCCGCTGCACCAATCCGCCCGTCAATCTCATGTTCCATCCTTCCCTCACTCGTGAACAAAACCCCAAGATACTTGAACTCCTCCACCTGGGGTAAGGACTTTCACTTTGAAATTCTGTCCATAAAAATTATGAACAGAACTGGTGACAAAGGGCAGCCCTGCCAGAGTCCAACATGCACTAAAAACAAGTCTGACTTATTGCCGGCAATGCGAACCAAACTCATACTCTGTTCATACTGGGACGACACAGCCCTTAACAGAGCGCCTCTGACCCCATACTCCCATTGAGTACCCTCCACATCATCATTTAACACATCATAGCTAACCAAAATTAGTTTTGCTAGCATGCTTTTCACTTGTTTATCATGTTGCTAACATTAATTAGCATGTTGCTAGCACATTTTAGCACACTGCACATTGGGAGGATGAATTAGCATTTGGTTGTCATGTTTAATAGACAATGTTAAGATGTTTTTTTTTTAAAGTAACATGTTTTAACACATTGATTTTGCTTGCTGTAAACACATTTTCATGTTTTTTGTAGGAGCCATGGCATAGTGGTAATTTTGTCGTGCTTATGGAGGAAAATACATATTTACAATTAAAATCTTGAGTCTGTTGAGTACTGAGTTAAAAAAATGTCAAATAATTTTTTTTATTAAAAAATAGATGACCTTAAAGCTATTTGGTTAGAGCCATAACCTCCTGTAGAAAGTTAAAATCTATAAATAATGTCTTGCTGTCTTTTTGGAACACATTATTTTTAATTGCCCGTGCTCAATAAGAAGTCTCTGTAAAATGGCTATTGTTCTCTAATTCGCAATCTTCTGTATGGATCTGCTGAAAGGTGTGTGAATTCACATTAGCGCAAAAAAATCCTCCATTCTTTCAAGTCCATTACACAAAGGCTCAGTTAATCAGCAACAGATCTGGAATTGTTTAAAAGTACAGAAAAGTTGAATGAGAATGCTATTCTCTTAACTTTGCTGGTTAATGACTTATGCGACTTTCAAAATGGAGATAAGAATAAATCGATAGCAGCTACTTGCACTGTAAGAAATGCTAAAAATAAGGACACTGAGTCATGATGATGAACTTAGCAAACTAGTGTACAAAACTACCCTGAAAAACATAAATGTATTAATAATATAATTTATTAGAAGACACATTTAGGAACAAATACATTTTATATTACAAGAATTGGCTAATATGCTATGTAAGTGCAAACTACAGTGAATATAAAATATTGAAAATATATTCATGGGTAATATACTGTAAAATATTGCATATAATGCAAACTACATCTACTACTAATAAGATTATTGTAAAAATGTGTATTATTAAGAGTTTTTTTATATTTTTTATTTTTCATTTAGTTTAAATATATATTTAGGTTAAACAATCTTAATAAGAAACTTGAAAAAAACAATATGATGAGTTCAGATGCAAAAACTCCTATGTGCAATCTGAAATTTACTTCTAAAATGAGCATTTTTCTTAGCCTCTCATGTTTATATTCAGTTATTTCATGTTAAAAGGGATGGAATTAATCTATTCTTTTCTATATATATTAGACAAATCAGTATTATATTCATTCATTCAACTTATCCAGCATATGTTTTACACAGCGGATGCCCTTCCAGCTGCAACACATTACTGGGAAACATCCATACACATTAATTCACACTCGTACACTACGGACAATTTAGCTTACCCAATTCACCTGTACTGCATGCCTTTGGAATTGTGGGGAAAACCGGAGTACCCGAAGGAAATCCACGCGAACACGGGGAAAACATGCAAACTCCACACAGAAACGCCAACTGACCCAGCCGGGGCAGTATTATATTATAATATTAAAGTAACTGAAACAAAAAGAAAAATCTAAACAGAATAAACAAACATAAAAAACATTTTGAACTAAATATTTAACATACAAAAACATAGGAAACCAGTTTGATTCAACAAGCACTTCAGTCTCAAAATCTTATACTAATCGAAATACACTTAGTGCCACGCATGACAGATCAAACCCTTTTTTTTCGTTCCCGTTTAAAGGAGCCACTTGAAGCTTATGTGAAATTCCCAAAAAAACAAGGCAACAGCGCAAAATCATTTTCATACAGGTGAAGACACAATTAATAATTCTGACATGAAAGGGATGCCAAGCAACACACCAATAATTCAGATCAAACGCAGCAAAACAAAGCCCGATCGTCCCTTTTTATCAGCCTCAAGATTGCAACATCAAAAGGGCTCATAATTTCACTCAGGCTTTGTTGCGGCGTTTACAGTGGATGAAGCTTGACTGTGTTTATGGTAATATAGCTAAAACGCAAGAGGGAAACTGAGCTAATAATAACCAACTCTTACTGGATCCCCCATCCAGGCTTTAATGTAATCCTGGGAAATGCGAGACAGGAGAAAAACGAGATAACATTCAGCTTCTTTCTCCTTGTATAAGTGTGCCTTATGGATTTTTCCTCAATCCTACAGTACTGCTGAAATAAGAAAACAGGACATTTATATAACAAATTCTCTCTTTTTTGACTATAATAACCTTTCGGTTTGGTTGTTTGGGTCGAAAGTCTCCATATAAAGTCGTTCATTCTGTCACTCTGATGAAGGAGAAAAGTGAACCTGACAGCCGGCAGGCACTGCGGAAATGTCACACTCGCTGGTGTTCGTAATAGCTGAGATGTCCTGCTCACAAACTTCTTCAACTTTTAAAGTCTGACTTCCAGACTTCCCAGCCTTTTCAGAAGGCAACTGTTTCTCATGGGGACGACTGTAAAAGAAAAATCTCCCTAGCTTCTACTCAGTGATAAAATCTGCTTACTTCAAAAAAGCACTTAATTACTAATTACATCATTAAAATTGTATTTAAATTACATTTTTAATTGCTATGTTTGAAAAGTAACTCAGTAACTCAATAAGTTATTTAATTACTTGACTCAACACTAAAAATTCAACGCATAAATGCACAACATATAAATCTCAATGACGCATAGACCAGGGTTTCCCAACCCTGTTCCTGGAGGCACACCAACAGTACATGTTTTGGATGTCTCCCTTAACTGACCCATTAACTTCAGATTTTGGAGTCTCTTCTTATGTTCTGCTGAGATGATTCAGGTGCATTTGACTAGAAAGAGGTTGAAGATGTGTACTGTGGGTGTGCCTTCTGGAAACAGGGTTGGGAAACATTGGAATAGACAATAGAAATTAAACTCGACAATGACTTAAATTAGAGCCAAACAGGACAATAAAAAAAAATGTAACACTTTACGAATAATAAACATTATATATATCAAAACACAAAACATTTAAAGGCAATGAAACAATATTTCATGAATACCATATATTGACATACATGAACCGACTCAGTTCATTGTTTTTCAAGCATGTTCAATTTACTTGATTAATTACTCTGCTTCTCTTAATTGACTGATCCAGAACTGATTTTTTTAATGTACCGTATTTAAACAAGTACATTATAAGTAACTGTAATTAAATTACCTGAAAATGAAAAGTCCCTTACTTTACCGAAAAGTAATCTAATTATAGTAACGAGTTACTTTGAAACTAATTACACCCAACACTGTTTTAGGTGAAGCTAATTTTGCGGTGGACATCTGAGTTTGTAATCCTATGTAAACCTGGAAATATGTGTATCACATAATCGTTCACATGCTCATGAGACATTTGCACTAGTTTGCACCAGACACTTTCTTAAGCGCTCCATATCTCTATAAAAGACATTGTGCATTTCTGAGTCTGCTTCACACAGGTGAGTGGGCTTGACAAACCACCTGTAGAAACATTCTTCCCTCTATATGCACTGGACACTTTACTCAATCTCCATCTTAAGGAAGTCAATAAGGAAAATTATGTTTACCTGAGAATGTACCACAAATCATGTTATGCTACTAGCTTTTTTTCAACCTTAAATACCTCTTTTGCACAAAATAGTTCTATTTATATACAGTATAGTCTGTTTTATGTTATGTGCATAGATAAGTATTGATTGTATATGTATAGTTAGTAGAATAGTTAGATTACCACTCCAGTATGATAGTTATGTATAGGTTTAAAACAGGTCCAGTGTTGTGTTCATATTTATGATTATGTTTAATTATGTAGATGTACACAAGACATTTTGTTCCACTTTATGTTTGTTCTGCCCGATAGGGAAAAAGTAGTTTATGTGCTATAATGTATTTGGACTGGAGCAGTAAAGATGTGGCAGTTTGCAAGCCATTGCATACATACACTGTCTGAATCATTTGACATCTCTATAGCGCATTTACAGTAACTGTTTGAGCAAATGACTTATTCCAGTCGCAGCTTTAGAATCTTGTAGCGGGCGGGCCACTCTAGAAAGCATTTGACTGGACATTCAATGGAAATCTGAAGTGCAAAGTTTTGAACACACACTAAAGTCTTCTAAATGTGAATTTTATCATGGTATTGGAGCACACTATAGATAATGCAAACACATTCCTAATAACAGCTAAGAAACATTCATTTTGATTTTATGGGAACTTGTTCTAGTGTTTTAGACTGTACATACTGTTTCTAAGCAGCTTCACAGTAATAAAAAAATGAGAAACTTACTTTACTGTTGAAAATTCCTTACGAAACATACAACTTCAGCTGTAAAGCAGTTTAGACAATAGCTCTGTTTAGTTTCATAGAGTGAATGCTGAAAATGTCATTGCTTCTGAAGACCATAGACTATATTAGACTATAAAGCAGCTCTGCAGAAGATAACAGCTTTGTTATTAAGCAGTAATTCAGTTCTGCTTCAGTGTTGCAGTAAATCAGTTAGAAAACAATTTTAATTTAGCAACAAAGCTGCTCTTTGTAAGACAGCTGTCATTATCCAGCCTTAATTTTTCCTTAGTCTCCTAATTCTTCTTTAGTCTCCCTGCAACCACATCCATAACATTTCTAAATATGATAAAGACCTGTAATCAATACCTATAGCACAATACTTTAAATGCATGTCAACCGTTTGCTTTAATCTGTTTTTCTGATAAGCAATTTGATGACAAAAATCAGAGACAAAGTTCAAACTTAAATGTCACATAACTGAGAAGTCCATTAAGTCTCCTGAGCTTTGAAAGAGCAAGCGCAGAGCAGTAAAATCACTGAAAGCTACCACTCTACCAGATTATTCATGCCAGAAAGTGCTTCATTAATCATCGGTTTCGGCCATAAGTGTGCTGAGATATGAGTGTCCGCATTCAAATTCATTCTCATTCCTGCATAAAAAGGAAGAAAAATGTCCAGAATTAAAGAAACATTCCATTAGGTTGGCTAAAGCATTAGCATAAACCAACAACTAGTTTAACCGCAAATGTGTCGCATTGCAAACCACAAATCTTGATTTAAATAGCCTCAAATTTCACATGGCAGTAAAATATATCGACTAGAAATACATTAGGAAACACTTAGTGTTAAAACTAATTTGCTCTCTGTTAGCTTTGGACGTGCTGCTTGTCTAAAGGGTTTTTGGATAAATAAAAAGATCAAAGCATTAGCTTCATTCCACTAAAATGTGCTTTCTAGTTTGTCAAAATAATGTGTAAAATGAAGTAAAAAAAAAAAAAGATACAATATGGCACAAACAATGCCAATGCTGTGGGCTCTGATACAATGTGAACCTTCAATTAAATGACTTTGGATGAAAGTAAAAAATACATAAATATAAATTGATATTTGAGATTTCAAAATTATTATGAGTATTAATTATTAAATAAAAGTGACAAGATTGTTGCCATAATGGTGACTTCTATTTAAATGATGAGATCTCCTAAAGAGATTTTAAAATAAGCTCTTTCTTTCAAAATAAGCTAAATGCACACATCAGAGATGGATCGATAATCTGATTTACAGGTATTTTCCCAGGTATATATTATTAATACATCTAATCAACTGTCAAATGCTATAGACTATGGCGATAGAGTTATAAATACATTTGCATGTTCAGTTTAGTACGTTTTACATGATTTTACCCAAAGCAGAAGTACAATATTGCATAATATCGGTTATTGGTTACATAATGTGCACTATATCGCTTACAAAATGATCAATATGAGCAGATCTCTACAAAATTGACATTTGTTTTATAGAACAAACAATACTTAAGATTACATTTGTATTCAAATTGTGAGTACACAAAAATAATCAAAAAATTTTCATGACACTTAAACGTAATTACAAGTGGTGATGATGTTGGTTTACTCTTACTGTGGTTGAAGTGGATTTCAACAGATGTGTAATTAAAACCGAACACAAATGCTAATATGTTTAGAGGCTTGAATAAAGCTTTAATTGGCTCTAAAAAGCCAGATCCATTACCATCCGTTCTTCCAATTACACCTTATTATTCGAAGACGACGCGCCAGCATGTATAACTTGATTCCCAGCCATTGTCCCAACACTCATTAGCTCTTGGACTTAAACTCAACCCAATTAGACAAACAAAAAAATTGGAATAACTGCAGATGTTGCCATGTAGCTTAGCAACATGAGCCTCGTTTCTCGTTTTCGGACCTTAATGACAAGTCCAGATGGTAAAAATTCAGAGGATGATCAGTTACTAATTGGGCGGCTGCCATATTTAAATCTATAGGCATTTAAAAAGTCACCATGTTGGTTGACACATTTATGCACAGGTCACCATGTTATATAACATAATTGGCCTATTAGGCTTGGGAAGAAGAATATTCTGAGCTTATGTTATTATACTGTATGTTACACCCACCAAGTGTGTTTATTGACAGGAAGAGGTGTTGTATAACCCAAAGCAAGCTTTATTTGACATATCTATTAAGACAAAAGTGTATCTGTCAATGTCTGTTATTACGAAGTGCAACCACTAATAAGGACGTGGAAGAAAATGAGTTGACTTTCCCTGCCCTGTGCTCTGTAATTAGTTTCCAGCCTCCCGCAAGCTCAGGGAATAGACCCATTTGGCAGGGAAATAGACCTGCTGACCTTAGCAAGCCTGAAGGCTTACAACAATGTTGCTTGTAGCACATCTGCAATATGAGAACACGCTGGAGATTGTGTTATCTGGACTTGGACATGGGTGGAGGTGAGATTGAGTCGAGCCGATGAATAATAACAAATGCGCTTCCAATAAACTCTTCAGGAAATTTCACAGTGACAGAAAGATTATTTGTTCTTGGGCTTCCAAAGTAAATCTTGTGACTTGAGATGAATATGATATTCTGTTCTGAGCACCAAAATGGTCATTAGATTTAATGGATAGCTAAAATGTCCATTAGTCTCTTTAATAACATTGTTCAATCCTTTTTTTTTAAAAGCTCGTTCAAAAATTCAAAAGAAACTATTTAGAAAAATTCAAATAAAACCTATAATTAATATAGTTAATGGCAGAATATCACATGGCTGACTGTTGTATGTATGTATGTATGTATGTATGTATATATATATATATATATATATATATATATACACAGTGCATCCAGAAAGTATTCATAGCGCTTCACTTTTTCCACATTTTTTTATGTTACAGCCTTATTCCAAAATGGATTAAATTCATTTAATTCCTCAAAATTACACACAATACCACTACACTGTCAAAACACACAAATGCACTGTCAACCCTGGGACCTTATACACAGACAGGTGTATGCCTTTTCAAATCACGTCCAATCAGCTGAATTTACCACAGTTGAACTCCAATTAAGCTGCTGAAACATCTCAAGAATGATCAGTGGAAACAGAATGTACCTGAGCTCAATTTAGAGCTTCACGGCAAAGACTGAGAATACTTCTGTACATGTGATTTTTAAGGTATTTTATTTTTAGTAAATTTGCAACAGTTTCAAAAAATCTTTTTTTACATTGTCATTATGGGGTATTGTGTGTAAAGTTTTGAGAAAATAAATGAATTGAATCCATTTTGGAATAAGGCTGTAACATAAAGAAATGTGGACAAAGTGAAGCGCTATGAATACTTATATCCGAATGAATATCCGGATGCACTGTATATGTATATACAGTCGTGGGACTCGTGGCCAAAGGTTTTGAGAATGACACAAAGTTTGCTGCTAAACTGCTTTTAGATCTTTGTTTCAGTTGTTTCTGTGATGTACTGAAATATAATTACAAGCACTTCATACGTTTCAAAGGCTGTTATCGACAATTACATGACATTTATGCAAAGAGTCAGTATTTGCAGTATTGGTCCTTCTTTTTAAGGACCTCTGCAATTCGACTGGGCATGCTCTCAATCAACTTCTGGGCCAAATCCTGACTGATAGCAACCCATTCTTTCATAATCACTTCTTGGAGTTTGTCAGAATTAGTGGGTTTTTGTTTGTCCACCCACCTCTTGAGGATTGACCACAAGTTCTCAATGGGATTAAGTTCTGGGGAGGTTCCAGGCCATGGACCCTAAATTTCAACGTTTTGGTACCCAAGCCACTTAGATATCACTTTTGCCTTATGGCATGGTGCTCCATTGTGCTGAAAAATGCATTGTTCATTGTGAAAATGATTGTTGGAAGAAGTTGCTGTTGGAGGGTGTTTTGGTACCATTCTTTATTCATGGCTGTGTTTTTGGGCCATAATTGTGAGTGAGCCTTGGTGTGATCTTGGATGAGAAGCAACCCCACACATGAATGGTCTCAAGATGCTTTACTGTTGGCATGACACAGGACTGATGGTAGCACTCACCTTTTTTTCTCCGGACAAGCTTTTTTCCAGATAACCCAAACAATCAGAAAGTGGCTTCATTGAAGAATATGACTTTGCCCCAGTCCTCAGCAGTCCATTCGCCATACTTTTTGCAGAAGATCAATCTGTCCCTGATGTTTTTTTTTGGAGAGAAGTGGCTTCTTTGCTGCCCTTGTTGACACCAGGCCATCTTTCAAAAGTCTTCGCCTCACTGTGCATGCAGATGCGCTCACACCTGCCTGCTGCCATTCCTGAGCAAGCTCTGCACTGGTGGCACTCCGATCCCGCAGCTGAATCTTCTTTAGGAGAGGATCCTGGCGCTTGCTGGACTTTCTTCGATGCCCTGAAGCCTTCTTAACAAGAATTGAACCTCTTTCCTTGAAGTTCTTGATGATCCTATGAATTGTTTATTTTGGTGCAATCTTAGTAGCCACAATATCCTTGCCCGTGAAGCCTTCTTTGCAGGTCACCATGGTTAACAATGGAAGAACAATGATTTCAAGCATCAGCTTCCTTTTAACATGTCAAGTCTTCCAGAGAAGCAGAAACTTTTCCAATTTCCAATATTTATGTAGTTCTCAAAACTTTTGGCCACGACTGTATATATAAGTTGGCGGTTCATTCCGCGGTGGCGACCCCTAATTAATAAAGGGACTAAGTTGAAAAGAAAATGAATAAATTAATATTAATAATATTAATAAATGGGGGGGATATATATATATATAGAGAGAGCATATACATTATCTATATTATATTTCCATAGTGACCCTATAAAGTAAACTTTGACATGATTCTACACCAAAAAAGACATTCTTATTAAATGCATGGTATTTATGTTGTAAATGTGTATTGACCTGAAACAGTGAGCCTCTAGATTGTCACACTTTTATCTTGAAACACACCACAATCATATTTATTTATTAAACTAGATCTTATAATTACGAACAAATGCCAAACCAAAACACTGGGACATATTTTGCTTATTTAAAAGACAATAAATAAAAGGAATAATATTGCAATAAATGCAATTTTACAACCATCTTTGACATATTACATAATAAATATTCAATCATTCATTTTCTTTTCAGCTTAGTCCCTTTATTAATCTGGGGTCGCCACAGTAGAATGAACCGCCAACTTATCCAGCATATGTTTTACGCAGCGGATGCCCTTCCAGCTGCAACCCATCACTGGGAAACACATACACTAGGGACAATTTAGCTTACCCAATTCACCTATACCACGTCTTTGGACTTGTGGAGGAAACCAGAGCACCCGGAAGAAATCACGCGAACAAGGGGAGAACATGTAAACTCCACACAGAAATGCTAACTGACCCAGCCGAGGCTCAAACCAGCGACCTTCTTGCTGTGAGGCAATTGTGCAACTCACTGCGCCACCGCGTTGCCCTACATCATAAATATTATAATGAAAACAACAGAGCCTTTCTTTCTACTCATTCAATTAATCATAACCTTTGGTAGTTTAATAATAACTTTAATTAGGCACTTTCAAATCTAAAACACTAGGCACTAAAACACTAGGACTCTAGGATTTGAAACTACAATAACATCACATTTTTAATATGATTACAGTCTTTTAATAATCATTTAGTGCTGGATTTTTGATTTATAAACACATGCAAAAAACACAGTTTTTTTTTAAATGCCTTATAATTTTTAATGGCTTAATTTTTTTAAATAATTAATTTTAGACTTTTAAAGGACTCACAAGGACTTTATTGTCACATTCACAGACATGCTCCTGAATATATGTCACTCTTCGCACACATCCATTGTATAAGCTAAAATGCTAGTACAGTCTATTCCTGCTTCCTATTGGAATAAATGCAATAGCCACTTGGGAGGCCCGCTAGGAAAGTACAGCTTGCATGTCTAACCCAAGCTAAACATATTAGCAGTACATTCAGACGTGACGCTATCAGAGCTCTATGGCACCCAGGCTCCATACAGATGCAAATAACCTTTCCTCTACGTTGTGCACTACCCAAGCCATCTCTCTTTAATTATCTTGTCTTCCGCACATTACACATCCAAACGTGGCTAATAGGAAGTGACACGTGAGGTAACCCAGTCAAGCAATTAAGACGGAGGATTAATGAAAACCCCGGTGAACCTTTATGGCCCGTAAAAAATGTCATTCAGACATTGAGGACAATGAAACCCCAGCGGTGGCAGATTCTAGTTTAGGTAAACAAAAGAACAACAAACAAACGGTTTCAAGCAATAAATGAATTTGTTTGTCGTCTGTAAGCAACTAAACGGCCAATGGGGAAAGCTAGAATAGTTGCTTTAGAATTTTTGGAGTGAATCTGAGTGGCTTTTGTTTCTTTTAGTTAAACAATACTGAAGATATTTAACTGAATCTACAGTAGTTCTTATTAAATGAGAGTCAATGACACTTTGAAAGTCAAAAACACATGCAGGCAAAACTAAATTATTACTGTACCTGTAAGTTCAGTGAAATCATTGGTCTGTGAAAGAAACTTTGTTGTAATACCTGTGTCATACCTATGTCATTATACAGATTTGTGTCCTGACATGTCACAAAAACACGTACACACACACACACACACACACACACACACTACGGCCAATTTAGTTCAGCTTATTCACCTATATTGCAATACACACAGAAATGCCAACTGGCCCAGCCGGGACTCGAACCAGCAACCTTCTTGCTGTGAGGTGACAGTGAGTGCTGTGAGGCTAACGACTGAGCCACATAACAAGAACAATAGCATACAAAAACAGAATGAACCGCCAACTTATCCAGCATATGTTTTACGCAGCGGATGCCCTTCCAGCTGCAAGCCATCACTGGGAAATATTATTATTATATCAAAAATATATTTACAAGAAAAACAGCTTTTTTAATATTGTAAGTTTAAATGTGGCCTCACAGTGGCGCAGTGGGTAGCACGATCGCCTTACAGCAAGAAGGTCGCTGGTTCGAGTCTCCGCTGGGTCAGTTGGCATTTCTGTGTGGAGTTTGCATATTCTCCCTGTGTTGGCGTGGGTTTCCTCCGGGTGCTCCGGTTTCCCCACAAGTCCAAAGACATGAGGTATAGGTGAATTGGGTAAGCTAAATTGTCCTTAGTGTATGTGTGTGAATGGGTGTGTGTGGATGTTTCCCAGTGATGGGTTGCAGCTGGAAGGGCATCCGCTGCGTAAAACATATGCTGGATAAGTTGGCAGTTCATTCCGCTGTGGCGAACCCAGATTAATAAAGGGACTAAGCCGAAATGAAAATGAATGAATGAATGAATGAATGAAAGTTTAAATGTAAGATATTCAACATCATACCAGAACATTTGGGTATATGTGCCTCCTCTAATTCACAAAATGTGCATGCTGATTCATTCATTCATTCATTCATTCATTCATTTTCATTTCGGCTTAGTCTCTTTATTAATCTGGGGTCGCCACAGCGGAATGAACCGCCAACTTATCCAGCATATGTTTTACGCAGCGGATGCCCTTCCAGCTGCAACCCATCTCTGGGAAACATCCATACACACCCATTCACACTCATACACTACGGACAATTTAGCTTACCCAATTCACCTATAGCGCATGTCTTTGGACTTGTGGGGGAAACCGGAGCACCCGGAGGAAACCCACGCCACCACAGGGAGAACATGCAAACTCCACACAGAAACGCCAACTGACCCAGGCGAGGCTCGAACCAGTGACCAGCGACCTTCTTGCTGTGAGGCGAACATGCTACCCACTGCGCCACTGTGAGGCCCTCATGCTGATTCTATGTTTTAAAAAAAACTAGTTTCACTGCACAAATTAAATGAATTAGTTTATGTCACTTCTTTAACCTTATTCAAAACATTAGCTTGTTAGCTACTAGCAAAGCTGAATTTAGTCACTTCAAAGCGCCCCATCAATCCAAAGATAAAGAGCAGGTATGCTGAACACTGACAAACTTTCATGAAGACATCAGTTAGGAGTCTTGTTTACGCCACACACAGGATAAGAGCGATAGCATGTCACTTTCTATACATGCTAACGCTACGCTGACTACCAGTTTATCTGCTTTGACGTGAAGAAGCCATAACTGTCTCCATGAGGCTTATAAGCGCCGACACGATAACGTACATACACCTCAGGCTAGATTAAACCAGACTCAAATACAGTCTGGTGGATCCCAAAGACTCAAATCTAGAGATTAAGATCAAGAATGTGGTGGGGGTGGGGGAAAAAAATGAAGCAAATCATCTGCTATATGCACAAACATGAGTCAAAACAAGTCTCTGCGACCTACGGCATGAGATAATGAAAAAGATAATCGCTGACACACAAGGAATAGTCAAAGAGATGTATGTGTAGCATTTAAATAAAGATGGTTCAATGAGAAGTATAATTTCTTATAGTCACACTGCCTGCGAGGAGCTATAAATATTATTAAAGTGTGAGAATCCACCCGTGCTATAGTCAGAAGATTTTTGTAGATCTGGCAACCCATTTGTGTGAGTACAAACTGCTGATATTAAGGCTTCATCATGTTGTGCGATTTATAGACAATATAGTATCTTTTTGCTCTTGGATTTCAGCTTTTCAAATGTTGATCTGTTATTCATACTAGCCTACTTTGAAATCTGGAAACGAACAAACCATTAGGACTGTCAAAATTATTATTATTATTTTAAAAGTATTTTATATATAAAAAAATATTTATGATTCTCTGCCATTTGTATGGTAATCAAGCAACTGTGATTGAATTTATTTTGAGTGTGAAATTTGAAATTTGAAATTAGTTAAAATATATTATAATAAACTGCTTAAGATCAATTTTAGACAAATAAATGTTATCATTGGACCATTTTTGCTTGTGTACATAGTATTCCCATATAAAATCATTAAATTAATAAGCAAATTTTGCTCCAAAGTTTTTTTTTATTATTATTATTATTCTATATTAAAACATATCTTTACAAGAAAACTGAATTTTTAATTTAGTAAGTTTAAATGTAAGATAAGGCGGTGCGGTGGCGCAGTGGGTAGTGCTGTCACCTCACAGCAAGAAGGTCGCTGGTTCGAGCCTCGGCTGGGTCAGTTGGCATTTCTTTGTGAAGTTTGCATGTTCTCCCCGTGTTTGCGTGGGAATTGGGTAAGCTAAATTGTCCGTAGTGTATGTGTGTGAATGAGAGTGTATGAGTGTTTCCCAGTGATGGGTTGCAGCTGGAAGGGCATCTGCTGCATAAAACATATGCTGGATAAGTTGTCGGTTCATTCCGCTGTTGCGACCCCTGATTAATAAAGGGACTAAGCTGAAAAGAAAATGAATGATTGAATATTCATTAATATGTCAAAGATGGGTGTAAAATTGCATTTATTGCAATATTATTCCTTTTATTTATTGTCTTTTAAATAAGCAAAAAAGAAAAAAAGAAAAGAATGATTGAATTGTTATATTTGAAACATATCCATTTTATGTAAACTACACTGTAAAAATAGCAGAAATTTTACAGTAAAAAAACTTGTAAAAATAAAACTACAGTACATATCTGTTACCTTGTTACTTACTATAGTAAGTTTCCTTATATTTTACTTTATCAGTGATGTACAATAAACTTTTTTGTTACATTTAATGTTGATAATTGCATCATATAAATTAACAAAATCTGATCTTTTAACTATAAATTTAGCAAATACCATATTTTAATGGTAAATTTCTGGCAACCACAGTTGGCATTTTTAAATTAAAAACAAAGTTTTGTAGAATAATTTTTAATTTATATTTAACAAATATAATACTACTAGTAATAATACTACTAATAATCATTTAATTTAACAATAGTATAACAACATCAACAATTATTATTAATATTTTTTCTTTGCTTTCACATATTAACCATTTTATTTTGGCAGAATAAAAACAAAGAGAAACATCTCAAACAGACAATCAATATATTCATAAATCATTCTCATTACAAACCTGGAACTTTCAAACTATTTTTTTCTTTTGACATTTGTCTTGTATATGTAGTCTGAGGTCTTATGAATTGATGAAACAAGAGGCTGAATTTTAATTTCGGGCTTGAACCAAACCTTAATTTGAAACCGTGTGCACAAACCGTTTCACAATCAGAAATGACAGAACCTGAACAAAACCAGCAGGTAAACAAACATCAGATTTCATATCCTGCAGCCCCACAGACTTATTTTTCATCCCTTTTGTTGTATCTTGTTTATAATTAGTTTCTTTTGTATTTTCGGCATCTGATACCTCCTGCTTTAAAAACTCAGCCATGCTTTACGGTCAATAAAATGATTAAACAAAAATGGAAAGAAAGGCTATACTGGAAAGAAAAAGAAAAAAAAAGAAGCAATGTTTAATCATTTTGTTTTTCAAATGCCATGCCAAGGATCCCCCAGAGCGAAAAGTTCAGACGTAATTGCTAATTCATATGGCCGACGTGATATTGATTGCATACGTGTCGGACCAGAGGGCGATTCATTGGCAATTTCGTCACATCTAACAAACAACAGGTGTGCGGCGTTGGGTTTTTGGTTGTGTTGTCGTCATTTGGGGGTTGAGTTAAAGGTTATTAAAGTAAGCGTTTAACATTCAGATACATTTTTATGAATGGCCCTCGGGCTGTGTGATACATATTCATTGTTTTAATGTGGTTACGGAAGCGTTGCATCCACATGTAATGAGCATGCAGATCAGATTTCTAATCGCGAGGCTTATCGCCAAAAACCTCTGAGGCAATTCTTCATTGTCAGGCCATAGATTAGCAGTGGGATGTCCAGTTCAGCTAAATAAGAAGGTATGAGCACAGATCACTGAAAATGTGGTCAATGAACTGTTGGAAAGACATGCAGATATTTGGGATTTTACAACAGTCTTAAAAATGAAGAGGTACCAAGCAGGGACTGGAAAATAAAATAAAAAAAATACAAAAATAAAATTTAGATTATCATATGATATTTAAAAATATATATATCAACACAAAATAGGTATGATCACAGATCACAGAAATTTGTCTTAAAACTAATAAACTGTGACTGAATAAAATAAAATGAAAATACAATTTGTAAAAATATTTAATAAAATATGTCATTTAGATTATCATATGATATTTAAAAACAAATCTATCATCACAAACTGGGTCCCAAAGAGGAACTGACATTCAAAATAAACCTAAATAAATCTCAATAAAAAAAATTACTGCACTATTATCAAGTCTTATTAAGTTCGGCGAATGTCTCACAGATCAGTAGTGTGATTTGCACTTCTGCTAAAAATCACTAATGACTAAAAAATTAGCTAAAAAGTCTTAAAAATAAAGGTTCTAAATGGTGTTTAAGAAGAATCCATATTTGGTTCCTAAATAAAAACATTGGGAAATTATAGGGAATTGGGAATAATTCACCCAAAAATAATATAAAAAAAAATACCCCATTATTTCCTCCCCATCAAGCCATCCTTGGTGCATATAACTTTTTTCAATCAGACAATTTGATCCTGGGTCTTTCTTTTTTTAATTGTAGTGCTAGATAGCGACCATTTTTAAGCCTTCAAAAAGCACATAACTCCATCTTATGGGGGATTTGCACCAGACGTGCCTTTCGGGAGTAAATCACAATATTCATGTATATTTAAACGCTTGAACATTTAAGATGCTTGAACTTGACGTGTGAAGTTTACTTCATTCGCACATGAAATTCATTGAGAGGGTAATTGAGAGGGTAGCTATGCTTTATCTGTTATCGAAGGCTGAAAAACCGCATGGACTTGTTCGGTGCCATGTCTGGGTCCATTAGATCCTTCAGAGTTTCAGTGGATGACGGCCGCTACAAGATCAAGCTCCTGACTGGATGACTGGCGCTACTTGAGCACGCTCCTTATTGGTTAACACAGCACGAATTTTCGTCAAAGTTCAGATTTTTAAACTCGAGCAATAAGTCAAATGCTAAATTTGCTGTGTGTCATTTGCTGGAATTGATTTATTTGCGATGCCTCTTTCACGCAAACCGCACTGCAGGATGTCTATCCTTGTCTTTGGATAGACTTAACATGTAAATCACTCGTTTCATCCGCATCTGGTGTTAACCCACCATTAAAACTAATCCATATGTCACCAGGTGGTTAAACAATGTATTATGAAGCGAATCAATATGTTTTTGCAACCAAAATGTTTGTCATTTTTTAAATGATAAACTCAAATCACTGACTTCTGGCAGCTGCTGAATGTACGTTCTCTGACTCGATGTATGACACATGGTGTAAGATACATTCATATCTGAAGAATAAGCCAACTGGTTTTCTTGTTGTTTTCTGTGGTAAACACACTGTAAGTGGTTCTCTCGAGAAGAGTCTATTCCCAGAGCTTCTGCTATAAATTGCGCCATACATTGAGTCAGAGGTCAGTCGTTTTCTAGAACATGCCACCACTGAAGTCAGTGATTTGAGTTTATGATTTAAAAATGAATGACATTTTTTTTAAAACAAAAACACATCGATCTGCTTCATAAGATATGTGTTAACCCCCTGGCGGAGTATGGGTTAGTTTGATGATGGATTTATGTGGTTTCGGAAGCTTCAAAAAAAGAGCCACTACACAACACCATTATACTGCATAGAAGAGCCATGAAATAAAATTTAAAACTGTATTCAAAACACAGAGAATGGATTGAGTGTAAGTAATTTATGGGATCATTTTTATTATTGGGTATACTATTCCGTTAACTAAAACAAAAAAAATAAACTACAATTCTACAATTTACAGTTAGTCAGAATAACAAATGTGTTCATATGTTATGATTGAAAAGTGTGATTTCTTTTTTCTAAAGTTAAAACATTGGATTTGTGTTGTATAAAAAATTACTGTTCTATTATTTTATGAGAAAAAAAAGCTCTAAGTGACCCTAATAAAAATATGCTTTATCAGGTCTCGTCAATTTAAGCATTTTGTTAAACTGAAATTAAATGACAGAAATATTTGATTAAAATAATAATCAACCATCAAGTTTGGCTGCATTCATCTTTCCCTCTATCCTGACTAGTCTTCCAGTTCCTGCTGCTGAAAAACATCCCCACAGCATGATGCTGTCACCACCATGCTTTACTGTAGGGATGATATTAGCCTGGTGATGAGTGGTGCCTGGTTTTCTTCAAACATAACACCTGGCATTCACTCCAAAGAGTTCAATTTTAGTCTCATCAGACCAGAGAATTTTGTTTTTTATGTTCTGCCTTTTGACAAATTCCAGGCTGGGAGTGGCTTCCGTCTGGCCACTCTACCATACAGACCTGATTGGTGGATTGCTGCACAGATGGTTGTCCTTCTGTAAGGTTCTCCTCTCTCCACAGAAGAACACTGAAGCTCAGTCAGAATGACCATAGGGTTATTGATCACCTCCCTGACAAAGGCTTTTCTACCCCGATCACTCAGTTTAGATGGCCAGCCAGCTCTAGGAAGAGTCCTGATGGTTCCAAACATCTTCCACTGACGAATGATGGAGGCCACTGTGCTCATTGGAACTTTCAGAGCAGCAAAGAAATTTTTCTGTAACCTTCCCCAGCCGTGTGCCTCGAGACAATCCTGTCTTGGAGGTCTACAGACAATTCCTTTGTCTTCATGCTTGGTTTGTGCTTTGGCATGCACTGTCAACCCTGGGACCTTATATAGACAGGTGTATGCCTTTTCAAATAATGTCCAATCAACTGAATTTACCACAGGTGAACTCCAGTTAAGCTGCTGAAACATCTCAAGAATGATCAGTGGAAACAGAATGTACCTGAGCTCAATTTAGAGCTTCATGGCAAAGACTGTGAATACTTCTGTACATGTGATTTTTCAGGTTTTTTATTTTTAATAAATTAGCAACAATTTCAAAAAATATTTTTTCACATTGTCATTATGGGGTATTGTGTGTATAATTTTGAGGAAATAAATAAATTTAATCCATTTTGGAATAAGGCTATACCATCAAAAAATGTGGAAAAAATTAAGCGCTATGAATACTTTCTGGATGCACTGTACTCATTGAAATATTTATAATTCTTAAAATATATGTAATTCTTACATCAAGTTCTAAAAATAATTAAGTAGATTAAATCATAAATAGATAACATTTACACAAACTTACCATAAAAAACAATATATGAGGTTGTTTTTGTTTAGATGATATATTTAAATGAATGAAGTAAGCTTGTAAATGTATGCTTGCTACAATTATGCTTCATTCATTTAAAAATATCATCTAAACAAAAACAACCTCTTACTTAGAAAAAAATAATATTTAATTTTCCCTGTACTTGGCGATACTTGACTTGTATCAAGCACTGTGACTGAATGGCCACTTAGTTTGTAATTGCATTGCGCTGTCATTGGTACAAGGGACTCAGCCATTTAACCTCAGCTACCTGCTTTAGTAATTGGCACTTACGTAATGCAAACTTTTTTTCCCCTCAAAGTCACTTTGCCAAGAAAACTTCTGCCAAAAAAGAAACCCCTGCATGTCCATCTAATGCGCTTCTATAGCGTTCGATAGGCCCGAGCTAAACATTCCTCACAAGAGCCAATTAGCATAAATTACTATGTAAATACCTTGATTATTCCTTGAGTAAATTAATAAGGCAAGTGACGAGGCATTGTTGTTTCTGCTGCATAATTCTGTGGATTGGCCTTTTCCAGTTTCCTCACTGTCACCATCATTATCTCCAAATGATTCGTGTCATCTGGATCATTGCTCAAGTACTTCTTTCATGAATATGAATGATTTAAAACTTGATCTCTGACACTTATTTGAATACGCACATCAAAGAGTCTGCATGAGGGATTTTCATTGCATTTAAACCATTCTGTCATCATTTATGCACCAGGAACGGTGGTGCTGAACAATTTTGGTTGAAGAATATTACTTATTAATATTTGAAATTGAATATTGGTGATTATTTGTCAAATCATCAGTAAATGAAGCTAGGGTATACCAAACAGAGACTGAAAAATAAAGTAAAATAAAATAGAATAATAAAATAAAATAAAATTTAGATGATCTCATTTAGATTATCATATGATATTAAATAAATAAATAAGTAAAATAAATAAGTTTTACAATACTTGGTTTATAATATGTATATAATTATAAAATATGTCAAAACATGTTTTTAAAGAAATTGTAAAGGTTTTCAAACGTTTTGTTGTTCTTTGTTTGGGGGGGGGGGTGAATTAGTATTATTTCACAAATTGTTTATACATATTTTTTATCTTATTAAGTTTTCTTGAAGACTTGGACAGTTTTTATTTTATATCCCTGTTTAATTAAATTTTTTATTCATCTTTAATTTCATTTTTGTTTAAAAGTTTTTTTGTTGCGTTTTATTAGTAAATGATGTTATGTGATTATTCATTAATTGATATGTAACATAATTTACTAATACTTTCATTACTAAATACTAAATGAAAGCATTTGTATACAAATATCTTATGATATCTTAAATATCTTAATATAACTATGTTTTTAGTTTTACGCTAAAAGGGGACAATTTAATTGTGTTATGTTCAATCCACTTAGATTTGTAAAAACTAATAAGTTAACTTAATTCCTTTATATTGTCCCAACTGGATTTGTGTAGGATTGTGTAGAACCCAGCATTTTTTGCAGTGCATATTTTATACCAAACTATAATAACCCCGAGGTTATAATAACTGTTCCTTTAATTAACAAGAAAACCCACTAAACTCTTTTAGTTTTCAAATCAAGACAACCCAATGGAAAAAAAAGTTCAAAATAACTAATCTGCTTAAACGACACACAGCATAATTAATGAAAGTCGGCGTGCATAAATCAGCCAACGTCTGTTCACAAAGATCTCTAATGAGCTGAAAGAGCCATGCAGGATCCATCAAACCGGCGGCTCAGGAGAACAGAGCTGCCAACAGAACCCAATGATGACAATATCTGTCTGATCCTGACCAAGAAGACACACAGACGCACACACACTGCCCTTGGGTGATTCATTAACACCTGAATGATGAGCAGAGAGAAAAAAAATTAAAATCCCAATCCATATTTACAAGCATTTGAGGGCCACTGTAAAAAAAAATGTCTGTGATTTCAACAGAAAAGAAAATTGTAAAAATACTACAGTAAAAATCTTAAACCTGGTTAACAGTAAGTGAACATAAATTCACAATTCCCTGCATGACACATTGACTTATTATGGGGGCGGGGTTGGGGGATTGGCTTCCATAGCAAAGCATTGGTATTGAAGGACATTCCCGACCATTGCAAATTCATTCATTCATTCATTCATTTTCATTTTGGCTTAGTCCCTTTATTAATCTGGGGTCGCCACAGCAGAATGAACCGCCAACTTATCCAGCATATGTTTTACGCAGCAGATGCCCTTCCAGCTGCAACCCATCTCTGGGAAACATCCATACACACCCATTTACACTCATACACTACGGACAATTTAGTTTACCCAATTCACCTGTACCGCGTGTCTTTGGACTTGTGGGGGAAACCGGAGCACCCGGAGGAAACCCACGCCAACACAGGGAGAACATGCAAACTCCACACAGAAACGCCAACTGACCCAGCCGAGGCTCGAACCAGCGACCTTCTTGCTGTGAGGCGAACGTGCTACCCACTGCGCCACTGTGAGGCCCCCATTGCAAATTAGATTTTCAATTGCATTTTCAATATGTGGACGCATAAATTGTGACATAATCCAAATGCAATTGCAAATCCCGCATTACCATTTATGCTTTCGCAACGTGCAATGACTGCCACATTTCAAATTAAAAAATCTAAAGTATATTTGGAAATGCATTTACCATGTCTCATGAGCTATGAGCCTGACATATCTAAATAGCAAAATGAATTTCTACATTTGCTTTTTCTTTTTCTCTGCGTCATGCATGTAACCTGCCAAAACGCAAATGAAATCGCAAATCCTTTTTGCATGTAAATTTCCGACGTCTACACTGAAACCTGTCAATCAAACGACAGGGGTGGGACTATTTTAATGGTTATGATTGTAATGGGAAGTGACGTCGCCCACTGTCGACGTAGTCCACAAAGTTGGTAAGCCAACATTCATGTCGTTTATGCATTAATAAAGAACAGAACACTCAGAGCAGCTCAGCTTTCATAATGGGGTTATTATTGATCTATAAGTGCCATCTACTGGCAGAGAATTAATTAGCTGATTTGTTCTATCAACTGTTTTCTGCAAGTGTGCTTTACATGTATGTAGCATAATTTCTCAAAGTCAAACCATTATGTTTTTACCTCATATTTTGAGATTATTGTCAACTCTGTAACTTAGTTTTGAAAAGACTTTTTCTGCATACATAAGAAAAAAATGTGTCACTCAGATTTCACTCATCTAATGAAGTAGGAAGGGGACCTTGTTATATATTACAGTTTGTATTCTGCATGTTTCCACCCACAGTGCCAATCCAGCAGTCAGACATTTCTTTTTACTCACGATAGCAGTTGGGAATTAACATATTTTGCTAAGCTAACAGTGCACTATCAAGTAGATAATCTTTTTTTTTTTTTAATCAACTGTTTTTTTAGAATGAAACACAAAAAAGGAGATTCATTCAAGCACGCATTCAACTTAAATGTATTTTTCTTACTGAAAGTAGCTGGTTTGTATTCCAGCAGCTACACTAGTCTGCTCTTAACACTGAGGTAAATTTTTCATCTCAGCATATGGCAAGGCTCAAACTGAGAAGACAGTGCAGCACAACTCAAGTGCCATCACCGCATTAAAAACATCTGACACCTCGGGAAAGTTTGCTTCTTTGATGTGCAGGTTTTGTCCCTCATGTTTTCAAAGACAGGCTGGAAAAAGAGCTGCGATGGACCTTCTGACCCGACAGATGTGACTCGACACAAACCAAATCACACAGACTAACCTAGACTTAAAGCAGAATCCAACAAGAGATCAAGGCATTATATTTCACTTCACATAGTCAATATATTTTGTTGAAAAAAAAGGACTAAATTACTTTTTATATAATGTAGTTCTTATAATTAGATAGTTCATATTTATTACAAATGTCTGAATCTGCTTTTGCTATTTAAACAATGGGAAAAATGGACAGCACGCTCAGCACATGGTCTAAAAAGGGTTTTGTCTTATTCTCATAATGAGTTATGGGTGTGTTTTGGGTGTAATGTGCATTAAGCCAATCTCCCATTCTCTTTAAGAATAAATTGAGGTTCTGCCATGCCGAATCCGCTATTTACTGTCCATGGCTGACTTTATAAGTGGAAAAAATGAATTCTTCACTAATGAGAAAACGAATCTGCTCATGTGCGAGGATAAAGCAAGCGAGCAGACCATCTTTGGAATAAACTAGACTCCACCAAGCCCCTGAGGTGAAGAAGGCATGGGAGGAAGTAGTGGATTTTATATTTATGTAGACAATAATAATCTTTTACATTTTAATCATTTATTTGTTCATATTGAAAGATATTTCTGTGCTGCTGCGCATCTCTGTGTGTGTAATAAGCAACGCGCACTTTAAAAAAAAAAAAAATACCAAAAACTGTGCCATCGACTTTTGACCAGCTTTCAAATTCCCTCCATTGGCCCTTACCAATCATGGCCCAATCATCCCCATCCACGAATTGGTTCTATCACTGTCTCTCCACTCCCCCTACAGCTGGTGTGTGGTGAGCGCACTGGCGCTGTTGTCCTATGGCATCCAAGAGGATGCTGCTCACTTGTGTTGGTGTGGAGAGATCCCCCCCTCCTCATGATTGTGAAGCGCTTTGGGTGTATGGCCATACACGATAAATGAGCTATATAAATACACATTAGATTACATTTCATTTTAGTTGATCAATGATGTGGCCTATTTCAGCTGCCTCAAAATAGTAAAGCACACCTTAACACACCTTCTTTTTTTAGACCAGCACACCCATGGGCACACAAACAGACGTAAATGCATTTGCTATTTAAACAACTTAGTGCAGGACATTAAAATGATACATGTGCTGGGCTAAAACTAACAAAAAACATGTGCCTGTCGCTGCATTGTGATGGGTGTATGATATGACCTAATATCTTTATGAGAGCAAACATGAAGAATAAATTGCTAGCAGCAGTTCACTAAATGGCCACTGGTGTCATTAATAACAAGGTTTCCTGAATCCTACAGATATATATCAGGGGTGTCCAAACTTGATCCTGGAGGGCCGATGCCCTGGAGAGTTTAGCTCTAACCCTAATCGAACACACCTGAACTAGCTAATCAAGCTTTTACTAGATATACTAGAAACTTTCTGGCAGGTGTGTTAAAGCAAGTTGGAGCTAAACACAGACAGCACACCGGCCCTCCAGGACCGAGTTTGGACACCCCTGGTATATATTATTTATACAAATTCTAAAATTTACCTATTTTCTAAAACGTGAATTAAAACATGTCCTCTTCAGTTATTAAAAATCAGATTTAGAAATTTTCACTTCCCAGCTATTTGTAGCATATTTTAAAGTACTTTTTTTTTTTATCCTAAGCTACCGTAGTTTTTCAACTCAAAGTGCTTGTTCCCTCTCCATCCATTACTCTCAGTGAAGAAGAATCCGGTGAAGCATGTTTGAAAACAGTCCAAATGAAAGACCTTTACAATCTCCTCTGTCCACATCTCCTCCTTTCAGGCAGTTGAAGTCTGTCTTCTGCCTCCTGTCACTCTCTGGGCCTCATTCGTCTCTGCAGCCGATCATCTCTCCGTCTGACAGGCCCGCACTGGGACTATTAAAGCTAGAAGGCAAACAGTGCTGAAAGCCTGAGCTCTGACTTCAGCTGGAACTTAAACTAACAACAAGTTCCAAACGTCCCACATTTCTTTCTTTTTTTTCCATTTTTAAGACCTGATATTTTTTTTTTAAATATCTGATAAAGGTATAATTTTATGGAAAATTATGCTTTTGGACAATGTTGCATGATGATTATATGCAATGTGGTTATATAAAATTATATGTATGACGATGTAATGACAGATGCTAATATAGTGTAAAAATTCTACCCAATATAGATTTTAGTTATTTATTATATTACAAATTACTTCTGGTACATCTTAGACTAACAATATATTAAAACATGCCTCTTCCCCCCTAGTAATTTTACTAATGAAACATCATGTTGTGTGCTGGCTACATGGCATTTGGACATGATAATTATTGAGTATCATAATGTAATGATAGATATTTTGAAGTGACGCATAATACAATTCTATCCATTACTAATTATATTTATTTATTTGATTATATTAAATTATATCTGACTTCTGGAGTATTTAAAACTAACAACAAGTACCAGAATGTACCTCGGGTACATATTATATGGAAATACCATGTTTTTGGCCAATGTTGCACGACGGTTACATGCCATTTGTACAAATTACAAATATTTTGAAGCAGTAATGTATATCAAATGCTGATTACATTTTTTATTGTTGATTATGATTATTCTGGTATTAAAAGTTTACAAATAAATAGAATTAATTTAAATGGATTAATTTAAATTTAAACTTTTTACAATAAAATTACATTGTAAAAATGGGGTAAAAATGTCAAAACCAGCATGATAAGTTTAATATCTAGTGTATCGACCATGATTTTATAAGTGCAGTTGTTCAAATTCTATAAAATTGTGCCTAAATGAAAATTAAAACATAATATTGCTATGTGCCTTTACATACTAAATTCTTGAAATAAAACCTAAAGGGTTCATTAGCACCCAAATTAAAACTTCTAAAAATGCTACAAGCCACATAAATAAATTGAATGTAACTAGATAAATGTAATACATTTTTAATCAATAACTATGAATAATCTAACTTCAAATGAAAACAAAAAAGAATGTAAATTAATTAAATAAATAAATGAAAGTGAATGTAATTTAATTTATCTTAAATTACTAATAACATCTGCTATTTTAAATGTTATTACAATTTTAATTAAATTAAACCAAACAATATATTTATAAATTATTTAAAACACAAAATGAACATGAAAACAAGCTTTAATAACACAAATTCAATACAATCTACAAACCCTAAAATATCAAATTCTAACTTTTTTTACTGTTGAAAACTTTTTTTTCCAATCTGCTTAAAAGTAATCAGTGTGTAGCAGGTATGTGGACCTGCCATAGCTCAACAAAACATTCAAATGAGCCTCAGCACTTCTCTGACACGAGTGCTAGAACGCTAACAGCTCTGTTTTAATCGTCTGCTGTCTTCACTGGCCTTTTCAGCTCCTTAGCTGTCAGTCAGTCGTCATTCAGTGTGTGTGTGTGTGTGTGTGTGAGAGTGTGTGTGTGTGTGTGTGTGTGTGTGTGTGTGTGTGTGTGGCCTTGTCAGTTTGTTTTGTGCTCCGTCTGACCTCCTTCTGAATGATATGTGTTCTTTCAGGCCTCCGAAGCGCAACCGCAAAACCAAATTACCCAAGATTACTGTCAGTCGGCCCTTTCGCCGCTGAGGTCTCATTTACATAAGGAAAACAAGGCAGGGAAAAGGGCCCATTATTGAAAACGGATTTATGAGGGATCCCTCATGAATTAAAGAAAGTGCGTTGTATAGTGTGGCTTTATTGTGTTTTTTTGTCCAAGTGCTGGGTTATGAACACTGTACCGTGAGTCCGGGGACCAGGACCGGGATCTGAATCTCAATACGAGAGCACTAGTCATTCTTTTTGGATGCTGGAATGGAGAGCAGGGCTCTTGTTTCTCTGGGGAATGAACATTGTGAAACACCATGAGAGTCCGCTGAATGCTGAAATATCGCCAGACGGTCTTTTTACACATCTTTACTTTACTGAAATGGCTCACGGCATGCTAATTTCTGCAAGGACAATAAGGATATACTAGGTCTGGTCACCACAAAAAGAGTTTGAGGCTTTAGATTGATTGAAAAAAAGAACTTAGATGTGCATAACATTAAAAAAGTATTTTTTATATGGCTTCTTATCGCTTTATTATAGCAGTTAGTAAAAATGTAAATTAAAGTTTTAAATATGATTATTTTTTATCTTTATTTATGAATTTTATAACAATATTACAAAGGAGAAAAAAGAACTGAAATAATAATAAAACAAATAAATTAAATTAATGAATTAATAAATACTGTCGCATAAGGACATACAATGAAATTAAAACAAAGCAACAAAAAAAAATGTAATTGAGAACGAAACGGTTGCTATGTAACCCTCGTTCCCCGAGGGGGGGAACAGAAATGCTATGTGGAAACTTCCACTATGGGGATTTTGTCAGAAGCCAATCATCTGAAAGAGTAATAAAACGGGCCAATGAATGCCAATGAGTTGGCGGCGTCAGCGTGCACAGCTAGCAGCAATTACAATGATCTGTTGTATAAAGATGCCCCCCGTGTATCGCAAAGACACCTTTTCTAGCTGAAGAGCCGAACTACAGCTGTCAGCTAAGGCACAACCGATGTGGCAAAGGAACATAGCATTTCCGCCATAGCACGTGCCCCCTGGTCCTTACTTACCTGTGAAGCACTTAAAGGCTTATTTATATTTTTTGGGGGGGGTTGTAAAAAATACACCTAGTTAAGTTCTAAGAATTTTAAAATACGACAGTACGTTGGGAAAGCGTGCAGTCCCAAAAGGGAGGACTCTGCGGAGGCCATCTGCTGCCCAACGGGGAGACCTGGTGGCATGAAAACATATGAACTAATCCTGAGAAGGGGGAGTACACAAATGAAGGATGGTTAGCGGGAAGGGAAGACAAGGGCCCGCCTAAGAGGAGGGAACTATATCGTGGCTGAGTGAAGCATATGGGATCGCCAGTGGGGATCGCGCATAGCAGGCACCTATACCCAGAATGCGGGCTGACCAAGTGGGCATGACAACAACGTAATGGGCCAGGCACCTGACTTCTCTGCTGAGTCAGATGCTGGGGGCCTCGGAGGAACTCTGTAGAATTCGCCAAATGGGGAACTCAACTGAACAGAGTGAAAAAAGCGAACGCATCTCTGTGTTAGAGAGAAAATCAGCTCCACTCAAAAATTATAGACTCTTACGAATGTATTAGGTGTCGCCCAGCCCGCAGCTCTACAGATGTCTGTTAGAGAGGTGCAGCGTGCTTACGCCCAAAAGGAGGTGATACTCTAATCGGGTGCGCTCTCATTCCCGGGGGAGACGGGGCTCACGCTGCGAATAGACTCCACTTCAGGACGTAGGCATGCCTCGTAGAGGGTGCTCTAGCCTGAGTGACGGAGTGATCTATGGACTACACGGAGGTTCCAGAGATCTGGGCGTGGGTGCCAGATGGTGCCAGTCCCAGAGAAGAAAGTGCTTCTTCAAGGGGATATGCCAGGGAGGGGCCGTCACAAGGAGAGAGCTGAAATACAGGTCCGGTTGAGCCAGAGGCGCAATAAACAGACCTGCTCCTCATCCTCCCTGACTTTACACAATATCTGTGCGAGTAGGCTCACTGGAGTAGGCGAGTAGGCTCGCATTTACGCACTACCCGGGGCCAGCTGTGTTAGCCAGTGCGCCAGAACGCACCCATAACAGCTGGACAGCTGGGGGTGGAGTCTCCATTCTCCCGGGCGTGAACTGCCGTGAGAGCGCATCTACTGCACGTTTGAGCTCGCTGGGAAAAGAATGGCACACAGCGATTTCTGCCACATAGGACTCCAGAGGAGCAGACGGTGAGCGAGCTGAGACATTCAGCAAGAGCGGACACCCCCCGTGTGGTTGATATACGCCATCGTTGCCGTGCTGTCGTCCCAACCAGCACGTGTACCCCTCTAGTCAAAAACGCCGCAGCGCGAGATACACTGCCAACAGCTCCAGCCAATTAATATGCCAATGCAAATGGGTTCCTTCTACGGACCCGCAGCTGCATGCCCGCAACACACAGCCCTCCTGGATGCCCCGTACTGGATGCATCCGTCGGAACTGCCTGGACACTTTTTCTAGAGGCACACAGGCCTGTAGAAATGCTGGGTCCATCCAGAGGTTGAGGGCGCGGTGACACAGCGGAGTGACAGTCATCCAGTGCGTGCCCGTGTGCCATGCGCGTCTGGGGACCCGATCATGAAGCCTATGCTGAAGCGGTCTCATATGGAGCAACCCGAGCGACGTGACAGCAGCTCCGAATGCCATATGCCCCAGGAGCCTCTGAAATAATATCAGTGGGACCACAGTTTTCCTGTTGAACTCTTTCAGACAAGTCAGCATCAGCTTGGCGCGCTCTCGGGGGAGGCGCGGGTCATGGTGATCAACTCCAGCTCCAACCCGAGAAAAGGCGAGCCTGCTCTTTTCGCGGTTCACCTGAAACCCTAACAGGTCGAGGTGCCGGAGCACTCAATCCCTATGCACAACCAATTGATCCCGTGTGAGCTATAAAAAGCCAGTCATCAATATAATTGAGTATGCAGATGTCCGCAAGCCGAAGGGGCGTTAGGGCATCCTCCATGAGCTTGGTGAAAACCCGTGGAGACAGGGAGAGCCTGGAAGGGAGGACTTTGTACTACCATGCTCAATCCTCGCACAAACTGTCGGTGGCATGGGAAATTGGAGACATGAACATAGGTGTGCTTCAGGTCTATCGCTGCAGACCAATCCTGAGGATGAACGCACTGGGGGATGTGCTTCTGCATGAGCATTCTGAGCGGCTGCTTGTAAGGCAGCGGGTCAAAATGTGCAAAACAGGGGCGGACACAGGGCTGACCTTGGTGTAATACACGCCCGTGAACTCGGGGGACCGTTTAGCGAACTGAATTGCAAAGCCGAGTCTGATTGTCAGAATGAACGCTAACCAGGCTGGCAGAGCCTGTGCGAGTGACATCATCGGTACAATCACTGATGCACCAGCGGTGGGGCAGCACGGAATGGGAGATCTTACCCTGGGAGGCGCGCGTCCCGAGGAAGAGCAGAAGATAAGAGGTTAATCTTAACTTCGTCTCAAGAGCCAGCAGGGTGGCTGGGAGTGCGAGAGAAAGGAGCGTGTCCTCTGACACTCTCGGAGCCAGTGGCGAAGAGCACTGATCCTGCGAGCTGGAAGGCATAGCATTCCATACTGGCAGTGTTCGGGCTGTCACATCCAGAGAAAGGAGAAATTGCTCTTATAAAATTTTGGTAGTCATACGGCCATATAGACAAGAGCCAAGGCTAACCACGCCAGGAAGGGGCACCAAACGGGCAAGATTGACCGTGCTAACACGCTCGACCTGGGGATTCACCTCGTATTCCCTGGCTGCTCTGTCATCGAGGAAGTTGAGGGCGGAGCGCATGCAGATCGGGCAAAAAAAAGTTGCCCTCAGCGCTGCGTGAACTTACTGTGCACCTCCGGGAAGAAGGGGACGGGAGGCTTAGAGGGTTTCCCCTTCTACGTCACACCCCTAATTGGTCCGGCGGCGGAGCTGGGGGACAAGCCATCTCAAGCCTCGCCGCCGAAGCAGCCCAGGTTAGCACGGCCATCATCTCAGATTCCATATCCGGAGCCTCGCTTACTACCTGAGGGAGGAAGCGGGTTGGAATTGTCATCCAAAAATGACAGCCCACCCTCCGATGCAGCGATGGACATCTGGTCTTCGGTGTCATCAAGTGAGAGGGCGATCATTCCGGGGGATGGAGCACTTCTCTCACTCAAAGCTTGGATAGAGTGCGCTGAGGAATGGAAGGTCCGCAAGCCCGAGGGCTGCGGATAGACCCCCACTATAACCCTCAGAACTGCCTGAGTGCCAACCGCTACTTGCGGGGGACAACAGGGGTGGTTCGCCCTTTTTCAAGAGCGAGCTGGGATCTTAGCTGTGCAACAGACATGTCATCGCAGTGATGGCATGCGCTGCCCGCGAGCACCGCATTAACATGCTGAACCCCCAGACATACAACACAGTGCTCATGCCCATAATCCGGGGACAGGGAACCACCGCATCCAGAAACGCACAGTCGAAACGACGTCTTTAAAAAGACGCACTGCACGACTGTGTTGCTCTTTTAGGAAACTTGCTCCTTATACATACCACTCTAGATGAATCGGACCCAGAGAACCCCCAGGCAAGGGAGAATAGCCCAGCTCGACCGTCTGCCACTGCGTGTCACACACTCTGGAACCGGGAGAATCAGCCTGGTCAAACACTGGCATCTTTCTCTTTCTCTCACTTTCTTGAAGGAGATTTGGAGGAACCCGAAGACTCTTTCAGTAGCGTGAGGCTCTGAAAGCGAAAAGATGTCTTTGCGATGCACGGCGGGCATCTTTATACAACAAATGATTGCAATTGCTGCCAGCTGTGCACGCTGACGCCGCTAACACATTGGCATTCATTGGCCCGTTTTATTACTCTTTCAGATGACTGGCTTCTGAAGAAATCCCCATAGTGGAAGTTTCCACATAGCATTAAAGTTCCCCTCCTGCCGGGGAATGTGGCTTAACAAAAAACAATAAAATTGTACAGTACAATCTTTATCACGCAATACACTGTAATTCAAATTTAGAATATGAAAAAGAAGAAGAAAAATACATTTGCTGGAACAAAGACTCTACGTCTACATCTGACAAGAAAACATGTTCTTTGACATATTTCTTAAATAGGTCCCAAATTTTCTCAAACTCGTAAGATGAACGTTTTATAGAATGTCACAAAATGGTTGTATTGGAGGTTTTTGATCCTTCCACCTTAGCAATTATAGATGCGATTAAATATAAGTTTATACATTTTCAAATTATGCTATTAGGCCTATTTTGAAAGTTAATTTAGGCTGAATCCTTATTTATTATTTACTTATTATTTTATATTTATGTATTGCACAATTTAAAGTAGGTTTGCAAAAATAACTATAAATAACAATAATTACTCAAATATAAAAAAAGACACTGAAATTTACTTTAAAATGTAAAGTTGGATTCATCTAATTGTGTACAGTACTCACACTAAGCTATCTGAACCGTGCCCAGGGACATTTGACCCTTGTATGCCAGTTCATTTGACATATATGACTGCTCCATAAAGTGCCTAGGCACAGTTCGTTTTGCCGGCTCTGGCCCAGTTGGAAGAGGTGTGCCAGAGCGCAGTTCGGTTGGGTTCTGAAACTGAAGACACAACGTCAAGGCCCTCCAGGAACTGACACTCCTGATCTAAGATAAAGAGTTTTATTTAAATTGTTTGCAACATTTACATAATACGTTAAAATTTTCCATATTACACATTTAATTTGTTTTCAACAAGATAAGTCTCAAGTCTCAAGATAAACCAAATGACAAGTCTAATATTCATTCTCAAAATAATGCAAAATCATGTTATACTTTTAACTTCCATATATAAACGTGAATATTTGATAATAATCATCATGTCTTGGATAATAATCAACTTGTTTTGTGCACAACAACAAATTCATCTGACTGTTACAAAAAGAAAGTGAAAGAACAATCAACAACTACAGCATCAATCAAACCTTGAAACAGTGCAACCATATTAATAATTGATGCTCCCAGTGCATGCTGGGAACATAGCACAAAGAACTACTTGAACCCAAATTGATGAATAAATCCAACCCTCTTGGTATACGTGTTGGTTTTGAAAAAGTATGCTTTGAGAAAGCACAGAAAAAGTTGAAAACTTGGGAATCTTTGGAACTCTGGGGAGAAAAAAAAATCTAAATGTTTTTTTCCTCAATATTACATTTGCCTAAAATATTTTTAGACTGTGGCAAGAGCTCGAGCCAAATCGTAAATGCCTCTTTTTCAATTCAAGTAGTCAAAGAGAGGCTGTAGGCTTTGAAGGGTTGTATGGTAGCTAAGATTCCCTTTAAAGTCTGTTGCCTCAGAGATTGAAAAAAAAAAACTGCACAGAGCACATCCTGTAACATGTCAGATGTGAGTGCTTAGCATTTGCTTTTCTCGCTCGACAGACTTGGGAGACTTGGGGCCGAGTGGTTTGCAGCAATTTCCTCTGAAACGGAGATGTGGGGTTCAGACGAAAAGTGAAGGAGGACACGGTGGGCGGCCCAGCCTCATCTCACACCAACAGAGCCCTGACTCACTCATAATGGATCACCCAAAAACCAACTAGTAAGGATATACTATTTATAGGTACACCTCTTCAAATTAACACACATATCTAATCAGCCAATCACATAGCAGCAGCTCAGTGTATTCACTGTATGCACATACTGTAGATGTGGTCAAGAGCAAGTTCAAACTGAGCATCAGAATGGGGAAGAAATGTGATTTAAAGACGTAGTTCAGACAAAACATGAAAATTATGCTCTTAATAACTCACCCTGGGCTGCACGGTGGCGCAGTGAGTAGCATGATCGCCTCACAGCAAGAAGGTTGCTGGTTCGAGCCTCGGCTGGGTCAGTTGGCATTTCTGTGGGGAGTTTGCATGTTCTCCCCGTGTTCGCGAGGGTTTCCTCCGGGTGCTCCGGTTTCCCCCACCCAAAAAAGTCCAAAGACATGCGCTATAGGTGAATTGGGTAAGCTAAATTGTCCGTAGTGTATGTGTGTGAATGAGTGTGTGTTGATGTTTCCCAGAGATGGGTTGCAGCTGGAAGGGCATCCGCTGCGTAAAACATATGCTGGATAAGTTGGCGGTTCATTCCGCTGTGGCGACCCCAGATTAATAAAGGGACTAAGCCGAAATGAAAATGAATGAATGAATGATAACTCACCCTTGTGTCGTTACAAAACACTGAGACATTTGTTCATCTTCAGAAAACAGAAAATACGATATTTGGTATGATATCCGAGAGCTCCCTTATCATCCATAAACAGCAAGGTACCAAAAAACATTGTCAAAACAACACGTGTCTTCTGGGATTCAATAGGATATTTAGGGACAATATTTTTGTGCGTAAATAAAACAAAAATAATTACTTTATTTAACAGTTTTTTTCCCTCAGTGTCAGAATAGGGCTCTGTGCATTGATGTTACCATGGATGTCAGCATGTGACTTCAGATTTTGAATGAAGGTCTTGATGGATGGGAACCACATGACGATAAGTAATTAATAACATAATTTTCATTTTTGGGTGAACTAACCCTTTAAGAGACTTTGAGTAGGGCATGGTAAATCAAAACCACCTCTAAGGTTTGTGGACCATCATGTGAGTGAAAATGCTTTGTTGATGCAAGAGGTCTGAGGAGAATGGCAAGATATAAAGGCAAAAGCAACTCAAAGAACCACACATTACAACTGAGGTCTGCAGAAGATAATTTCCAAACACATATCATGTAGTAACTTGAAGTGGATGAGCTACAGCAGCAGAAGAGCACAACAATGCCACTGCTGTCAGATAATAACAGCAAACTGAAGCTATGCTGTTGGTATTTTTTCATGAATGTTGGTCTATAGGAAATTGGAATAGGGTTGCCTGATCTGATGAGTCTTAATTTCTGATACTTTTGATTTAGAATATTTAGAATTGGTGTAAACAGCACAAAAATATTGATTTATCTTGCTTTGAACCAACGGGTCATGTGGTGTACTGTATTTGGGAGTTTTTTTGTGGCACACTTTGGACTTTATAGTACTTAACGGAGTATCATTAAAATGCCACAACCATCCTGAGCACTGCTGCTGACCATGTTCATCCCTATATAACCACAGAGGACCATCTTGTAATGGCCACTTTCAACAGTAAACCGTTCCATGTCACAAAGCTCAGATCATCCTAAATTGGTTTCCTGAACATGTCTATGAGTTCATTATACTGAAATTGCCTCCACAGTCACCAGATCTCAGTCTAACAGAGCAGCTTTTGGGATCTGGTGGAATAAAAGATTCGCATCACTGATGTGCACCTGACAAATTTACAGCAATATAGACCAAAATCTCTGAGGAACTTTCCAGCAGTTTGTTGAATTTGTGGCAAAATGCAAATGAAAAAAAGTGATAGTTCACCCAAAACGTCCCTCATCATTTACTCACACTCAAGGGGTTCTTATGTTTTAGCTTTTCTTTCTTCTACAAGATATTCAGAAGAATGTTAGAGAAATAGCAACAATTGGCATCCATAGTAAGAATGCATGGCTTTCCAACATTCTTCAGTATATCTTCCTTTGTGTTCAACAGAAGAAACTCATGTTGGAGTTTCAAGCGGAGGATGAGTAAATGATGACAAAATTTTTATTTGTTGGGTAAACTTACACTTTAAGGCAGTTCTGAAAGCAAAAGAGGGCTCAACCTGGTACTAGCAATGTAAAAAAAAAAAAAAGAAACTCTCGTGCGCTATTTTGTATCCTTGTCATTAGTTCACTTTCCATCTCTATCGCTTCTTATTATAGCTGAAGATTGGAATTAATTATCACCTGGTAATAATGTAACTGGAATCAGTCTCTCTATCTATATCACGCAATCATATTTCTTTCTCTCTCTCTCTCTTGGTCATTCTTTAATTTACACAGGAAACGACTAAAGTCAAAATTCATCTATACATGCAGCCACAAGAAGCAGCTCAGGGGATAATCTTCTAATTCCTGAGCGGCAGGCAGAAAGGTATCGCGTCGTTGTCAAAGAAAGCACAGCTCCATATCCGTGTAATACACCCGAACAGCACTGCTCCGTTGACCTCTACATCCAGAGTGTGTCATTGTTAATTACATTTCCACGTCTCTATTAATGCAAAGTGCTACAGGGGTCTCTAATTGGAGAAAATAAAGGAAGGAATGGGAGTCAAAGTCTAATAAAAATTGCACAAACCGGCCCACAGATAAATTTGGTTGTTGATCACATAAAGTTCAGATATTCGTTATGTGTGACAACTGGATTCAGCTATAAATTAACTCCCAAAAAAACGCAGAGAGCGACAACAGAAATTAGCATGTATGAAAATGCACTGAACAACTAGCTGTTAATGAGGTTTTTAAATGCATATCACAGCTGACTCACTTTTGTCGGCAGATCTTGATAGAAAAAAACGGCAAATAAGAACAAGGTCTTAATAAACACTTACAACATAACCACATACTAAAATATTGTGCCGTTCGCTTGTCTACTTTATTAAACTGTATTGCTTCAACCCTAATGTTGGGTTCAGACCAAACTCAAGAGTACCACATGACTCTAGTTTACAAGCAGGATGTTTTTCACTTATTTTCCACTCAAGCTGAGTTATTTGAACTTGGCCGGAATATCCAATTGAGGTGAATTGTGTGCATTCGTGGCAAACGTGTTGTGCATTCCATGCCATTTGCTTCTATATCCACCTATATTTGCACATTTGAATTAAGTGAAGTTTATTTATAAACTAAATAAATTGATCACGGCTGGCCCAGCATTAGACAATTCATGATTCACCAATCAGACAATTTCTAAGTCACCATAAATAACCAAAGTTCCATACCACAGTCATCTTCGTTTTGAAGAATGCCCCCTTCCACTCCTACTCCTCCTCCTTTCCTAGATTGGGCGGCATGGCGGCCCAGTGGTTAGCACTGTTACCTCACAGCAAGAACATCACTGGTTCTAGTCCTTACCAGGCCAGCTGAGTTTACATGTTCTTCCCGTACTTGCGTGGGTTTTTCCCCGGGTCCCCCGGTTTCCTCCCACCATCCAAAAACATGCGACTTAAGTTAATTGAATAATCCAAATTGGCACAATAGACGAAGATGGAGCTCAGGGCTCTCTCCCGAGAAAGCATGCCAAACATGCTTTATAACCAATCATCAGCCATGTGACCTCTTGAACTTGGATTTAGTCATTTAGCAGATGCTTTTGTCCAAAGTGACTTACAAAGGAGGCTTTCAGCTATTCAACAAGAAGAGGCAATACAATAAGTGCTAATTATAGAAAGGAACTGTTAGTGCTCAGAGAATTTAGACCTAAAGTAAGGAGAGAGTGTTTTTTTAAGTTCTCAGCTGATCATTGAAGAATTGGGAATGGGAAAATCATCCACCAGTGAGGAACAGTGAATGAAAAGCTTCTGGAAAATTACTTAGATCCTCTCTGTGATGGTACCACAAGGCGGTGATCACTTATCGAATGGAGGGTCCTGGAGAGGATGTAGGCCTTCAGGAGCAGGTGGAGGAAAGAGGGTGGAGTGCCTGTGGCTGTATTTTAAGCAAGTATCAATGATTTGAACTAGATGTGAGCATCAAACAGTAACCAATGCAGAGAGATAAAGAGAGGTGTTCCATATGCCCTCTTGGGCTTATTGTAGACCAGAAGTGCTTCAGCATTCTGGATAGTCTGTAGAGGTTTTAGGGTGCAAGGAGGGAGTCCAACTAGAAGAGCATTGAAGTAGTCCAGCTTTGAAATGACAAGCATGATCTGTTAGGAAGGGTCTGATCTTTCGGATGTTGAAAAGTGCAAACCTGCATGATCGAGTGGTGTTAGCAACTCCCTTTGCTACGGGAGACTTTGTATGTAATCTACAGGAATGTTTAAATGTGCTTTTGGTGCAATTCCAACATTAGACATATATCAATGTAGTTGCTTATATTAAGACGACATGGCAACATTTGCAAAGTATCTCTCCAAATGTAAACAAAACACAATGTCTCTGTTGACGGGGGTTTAGTAATTAATCAATAAGGATATCAAGTCATATCATAATTGTTTTTATTTTTATGACTTTGTATTCCGAGTTGTATAGCTATAAAAATAGCAGATAGTACCACATGCATATCTAAAATAATTGGGGCCCTGCTATTACAACATGAATGGGGATTTATCATGGGTTCCTGAGTTTTCTACTACATATTTCAGTACGACACATAACTTACATTATACTAAGTCTTATTACCCAGGATTCCTTTTAAATTTGAAGTATCTTAAGCTTACATTCTATAAAACTCAGATTCACAACAGCTTTCCCAACACAGCTGGGTGTTTTCATGGAGGTTGTTGGAAACGAGCATTGGAGGTTACTCAGGATTAGAAGAGGAGATTTGGAAACACCTAGGGGTGCTTAGAGGATGCCAACCCTACAATGTGACAAAGAGCTTTGTATGGAGATCTTAGGCTTTAGTCCATGCTATCACAGCAAAGTCCACCCCAGATGTTTCACATTCCGTCATGATCCTAGGGATTAAGGGAACACAAGTCCTGGGCACCTTTGGATTGCGGTGCTTATACAAGTTGCCACATACACACACATACTGGCGTGGAGATGACAGAAGTTATATGCACATCAATAGAGGGTTCATTTTGTGCTTGCGCAGCTAATGTCTCAACTCTCCCTAAACCCCTCAGAACACTAGGGTTATAAAAACAAGGGGTGTATATTAATAGCAAGCTTTATGAAAATAAACCTTTTATCATCACACATGCCAAAATCTGCAAGACGATTTGGAGGAATTGTTGAATAAATAAATGAGAAACTGTTGTTTGGCTCCAAAGCTGTGAGAATTGGGTCCCTTGATCTGTGACTTATTTATGTGTTTGTTGAGATTCCTATTAGCTACTATAAACCCAATTATTTTTCCTCTGCTTCATGCGAAAAAACAACACAATAGCAGAAAAAATGTAGATTAGTAGATTAGTAAACTCTTCTTGAGAATTTAAATAATGGTCCTGATTGATTCATAAAACGGCATTTTGAAAGTCAATATAACATAAAAGAAACACTAAATGAATCTAGATGGCTCTGGATGAGTTCTTGTCAAGTGAAAAAAATCTGTCAGTGCAAGAAACTGAATATTATTTGCAACATTATTACCTTTAATCCACAGCCTCAGCAAAAGGTCCTGAAAGCATTCAGTCTGGAGCTTTCTCACGTATAATGATAGGCTGCAAGATAAGCGCAAGTAACAGGGCTTCAAACTGTGACTAAATGTTCACATTTTGCGACCTTTTTTTCCTGCCAGTGTGACTAAATCTTGCTTGAGGTTGCACTGGTGGGACTACCAAGTGATCGCTTTTGCCATTCTCTTCTGTATGAGAAATATTCTACACCAAACGCACCAATAGTGGAATAAAGCAGAGGTACTCATCTGAACTGCATCACACAGGCCATTTATCAGTTTGCCCCAAAAGAACAGACTACATTGACCAGTCGTGACCACTAAACAATGGTGTAAGATCAGGTAAATTATGCGTTATTTCAACAACCCCAAATGTGCCTATGATTTAATCTAGTTTAAAACCGAATAATTCTCAACAGCACTGACCCAGAAAACAGCATAATATTTTGCTAGAAGACATTACGCTCCACAAGTCACCAACATTTACCAGCTTTTACTGCAGTAACACTAATGTAACTATAGGGTCAGAAATGTGATATTTTTGCATGTGATTTTATTGCATTATTGAGGGGGGTGGCACGGTGGCTCAGTGGTTAGCACAGTCACATTTCTGTGTGGAGTTTGCATTCTTCCCGTGTTCGTGTGGGTTTCCTCCGGGTGCTCCGGTTTCCCCCACAGTCCAAAGACACGCACTATAGGTGAATTAGATTAACTAAAATTGTCCATAGTGTATGAGCATGTGTGAAAGTGAGGTATCATGCATTACAAATGCATAAAAGATGAAATTAGGGTTAGGGTTACTGTTTTTACAGATGGTGCTGTTTTTTTATTTTTATTATTATTATTTTTTTATGAAACCAAATTCTTAAGGCCAACTCAGTCAAATGTGCATTTTGCAGAGACAAAAACTTGTCCAAAAACAGTTCTGTGGCACTGCTCTCAAATGTTAGTCTGGAGTCTTTGATATCCTTGTGATCTTAAAATGGCACATTGCCACTTCTGTAAGTTGAGCCTATTTTTAGTTAGCCAAGCATTTATCAGCAATACAGATGAGATGTGTACAATTTTTAATGATTTTATTGCAGGTTGTGTGCTCCTGAATTTTGTTAACATCATTATAAATAATGTTCAGTTTCTTACACAGTTTGATTATTTCGCTTAATTAGACCTCATTATATTATCTGGAGCCATGGATATTAATTTTCCTTTGCTTGCCTATCCTACTGAAGAAAAAAAAAATCACATACATTTTTGATTGCCTGATGTTGAGTAAATAATATCAGTTTCATTTTTTACAACACATCTCTTTTCTAACCACTTTAGCATATTTATAGAGTCTAGAAACAATTTACATGATGCTTGTTCTTCTTATTATTTTTACATCCATAATGCCTGTTGGAAGCACCGCTAGAAGAAGCATTAGCTTTGTTTTTTTGTACGCTGACATCTCACGCAGCATCCAAAGCAAAGCTGACAGGCAACCTGAAACCTGCCAGTCGACTGAAATAAGACAATTGTTCTCAGCTAAATCGCTGAAACATCTTTCTAAACAGTGCGAGCGTCTGCCGAGCCAGGGTTGTGCTGGAACGGACAATGGACCCAGAAAGCAGAAGTTTTGGGACGGTGTGGAAGAATCCGATGGATCTCATCCAAAGCCCCACAAGCTCAGCCTTGGGGAATTAGGCATTAGGAATGTTGTCGTCGCAGCACAAGAAAAGATGGGCACCAAACAGCAAGTGGAGTCTTTACTCCAAAGAGTGTCTTCTGTTGGATCTGACATGAGAGTTTCAAATCAGAGAGATAGGCAACAATGAATCTGTCTGCTTGAATAGTTTCCATGGGGACTGACTTCATCTTTAATTGCTAGTTTGAACACCGCATGCTAAAAAATTTGTTGTTTTGTTGATGACCTGCAATGCTAATGAGGAACTCTGCGAGAAACTTATCTCAAGCTAACACAACGTGCATACGTTCCAATTCAAAATTGCTGTCATTAACATGTTCAAAAGAATGCAAATCAGTTGAAATCCTTTTTTTGAAGAACTCAATACGAGAATAAAAAAATATAGTGTCTTAAATAAGAATTAGCATCAAATGAATTAATTAGTTGAAGCTGAGGGGTGTATTTTTCTCTCAATTACAGCTTAATATACACTGACAACCGTAAGAAAATGCTACATATCTTCGTTTGATGAGCTATATGTGCAATAATTTCACATTTGCATACATTTGTGTTTTTTTTTTTTAAGTAAATACATACTTTGATTAAGTCAGGCAGCTAAATTTATCAAAAATGTATGCCATACATTTTTATACAATCTGATTGGCAAATTAGACGGATTTTTGAAGAATCGTCATACTGAAGACCAGAGAAACTATTTTTTGTAATAATAATTGAGTATTAAAGATGTAACAGGTGTTTGTCTTCAGAAACCATTGTTATTATGAAGATTGAAAGTATCTTTAGTTTCTTTAGAAGCATCTTTAGTTTTTGGTTAAAAAAAATATATTTTTATACGTATTTTAATACTCTATGGAAAGTGTAGGACCAGGAAAAGTGCATTCAATCAAACCGTTTGGTCCAAAAATTACGATAGGCTGTCCAAACGGCCTGTCATGTAAATATGTAAATGCACAACTCTATGCACCCTGTTCGTGCAGAAAGGATTACGTTAACATAGTCATGTTTAGAGAGAAAATGGCAGGCAAACATCAACAATTTTCTACCTTCTTTTGGTATTGTAACTACTAACTGTACTATAAAGTTTACTCTGTTGAATGTTACGTGATGTTTTGTAATGATGTTGTCTAGTAATGATGTTTTGTAATGATGTTGTGTTCATGTGATCAGGAGGCGTGGCTTATTTGGATGGCGATTTGCAGTTTGGGATTTTCCAAGATCTCCTATTGCACTTTTAAATTTTCTCTAAGAACTTTGATGAGGTGAAAATCCAGCTTTGCCATAACAGACAAAGTAACTTGAAAATATTTAAATGGCAATAATATTTCACGATGCTATCACTTGAAATATTATGTGTTAAAACTACCATTTGAAACAATAAAAAAACCTTCTGAACGGTAATGTATATATTATTATTAATATTAACATTTTATTAGTGTACACTACTACATATTTACATGATATTTTAAGTTTATTTCACATTATGCACTTTCAAACCTTTTATCTTTTCAAATCTTTGCATTTTTAGGCCCTCAAAGTGCTCTTCTCATTTAAATTTGTAAAGCTGAGAAAGAAAGAAAGAAAGAAAGAAAGAAAGAAAGAAAGAAAGAAAGA
>CAIGQW010054212.1:9339396-9356549 GCA_903798125.1 Danio choprae | reverse complement strand
AGAAAGAAAGAAAGAAAGAAAGAAAGAAAGAAAGAAAGAAAGAAAGAAAGAAAGAAAGACAAAACTTGTCATTTGTGCAAGTAGCTTGTAACAACCTGTTTTAAAGTAGAGCAAATGAACAATCAAAATACATAAAACACATCAAACTTTTTTTACACCCCCTGAAATACAGCATTTTATCCCCCAGCATCACTGTATAATCACCAGACTGAAAAGCAGTTTTGACAGTAGATGCCTGGCAGCTTCAGCTGATAATTAACAGAAGCAAAAGAAGCACTTCATGTTCAGTGGGTCAGCAAAAAAGCAAACATCAAATCCATATCAAAGCTGTAATGTTTAATTAGCACATACAGATACTAATTAATTGAGATTGCTAAGCAGCACAAGCAAACACCCACCTATACAGCACAAAGTACACTCCCGTTACATATTTAGCATGCAAATACTGTAGAGAGCTCTCATACTGATCGTGCGAATAGAAATTTCCCAATTATGTACATTGTTGTGCTCCAAAAGCATGAAGCATCCTGTCCTCTTCGGGGTGGAGAGCACATTTCATTCACTTTCCCATTTGCCTCACACTGTGCTTTTAATAGATTGTGGGATAAATATATCATCGCCGAGATGAGATGAGATGATAATAAAATTCATAACGCTAAGACAGGACAACAAATGTTAAGAAACTGCCTTAAAACCTCCTCTTGTTGTGTTTGTCGACATCTCGCCATTGAATTAAAAAACAAAATATTTAACCTTGGAGGAATGTGTTTTTATGACACGTCTGCAATCATGACATTTGCCTCATTAACTAACTGAAGCATGTTATAATGCTATTCCAAATGTTTTATTCCCTAGCTAAACGTGTCTGTGGAAATGTGGACCGTAAGCTCAAGGTCAAAACTCACCAGGGGACTCTGGGAGAAACGAAAATGACATATTTTAATCATCATAAAAAAAGAGGGGGAAAAAGATTATTTGAATTCTGCCTGGCAATAAAAAAAAAAGACTGAGAAAAGATTGCAATCTCTGCCCATGTAGCAGCTATGGGGAAGAAAATTACAGCTTTTAGAAGACCTTTTGACTTTGTTGCTACCTGACTTTGAGTTTTAAAGGTAGAGCCACCGTGCTACAGTCGTAAACAAGATAATGGTATAATTTATCACTGCAATGATACTCCAGCAAAGCTGTTTTGTTGTTGCGTATTATAAGCATTAGCCTGTTATTGAATTATTTCCCCACACATTTAACCCCATATACAGTAGCATTTTTTTTTTTTTACCTGATTTGACCCAGGAAAGACATACAAAGACAGTGCTTTAAGACTCGGTTATTATTACTGTTTTTGCTGGTGGTTATTTAAAGAATTTTTTCATTTTAAAAGGAGAAAAAGTAATAAATGTGTCATATTTGCGTCATTTCAGATGCATATACAGTATACACTGAAAATGGTTGATTGCAAAAAATAAGCTGAATTTAAACAAACAAATTAAGTTGAACATTGTATGTTGAACAAGTATGAAACATTAATTTAATTGTTTTGTTTAAATTTAGCCCATATAAATTGTTTGCAACCACTTACCTTAAAATATTTTGGTAAATCCAATTAATAGTTGTTTTTTTTCATGGAATAGCCTATGATTAGATGTCTATTAAGCTATATTGCAACATACATTTAAAGAAATTTATTTAATTGATAACCACGAACATGGTAGAAATAAATGTCCAGGTTTCATATATTTAGACTATAAAAAAAAAATTTTTTTTAATTTAAATGGAATTTCATAAAATTCTAATTTAATTCAGTGGGGTTAATACTGGTCATTCTCAAATTATATATACACACACACACACACACGCACGGTTCAGTGGCTCAGTGGTTAGCACTGTTGCCTCACAGCAAGATGGTCGCTGGTTCAAGTCCCAGCTGGGTCAGTTGGCAATTTTGTATGGAGTGTGCATGTTCTCCCTGTGTTGGCATGGGTTTCCTCTGGGTGCTCCGGTTTCCCCCACAGTCCAAAGACATGCGCTATAGGTGGATTGAATAAACTAAATTGGCCGTAGTGTATGAGTGTGTGTGAATGAATGTGTATGGATGTTTACCAGTACTGGGTTGCAGCTGAAAGGGCATCCGCTTTTTAAAACATATGCTGGATAAATTGGCAGTTCATTCCGCTGTGGCGACCCCTGATAAATAAAGGGACTAAGCCGAAGAAAAATGAATGAATGAATGATGCATTTTCTCTCTGGTGTTTTACTTAATATTGCAATCTGGCACCCATCTAAGCATTCTCTCTATATTGCAAAAGAAGTGCAAATAACCTGGGAAACAAAACTATTTTGTTTTGGTTTGTGATCACCATAAACTATCATTAAATTTCACATGGAATTTCAAAGCATGTCCTAATTTTTAAATGAATGTAAAAGGGGAATAAATTGTGTGATTAAAGCATATACTCAAAGTGATTGTTATTGAACACAATGTAGTTTAAGTTAAAAAAATAAAATACTGACTGTCCTATTATAAATTTGTCAAGATCCAAAAATAGTATACAGATTTTTAATGTATTTACAGTAAATCAATGACAAATGAAGAGAGTGAGCATATACTTACAAAAGAACACTAGTGAGCTTCTCTGCAGTGCTGTTGAATACATATGTCTCCTGTCTATTGTCACAATTTGGCATTCAGAAGAGACTCTGATTGAAATATTTATTTGCACGGCTCAGCTTTTTTCTGCTGAGAATGTTCTGCCATTGCCTTCCCGTAAGCAATGTGCCTAATGGTGAAATGATGCCTGCCAAAAATGACAGTAAATGACTGTGATGGTTTTTGGAAAAGGCCTTGATGACTGATTTTACAGTAGGATGCTTGTGGCGCTGCAATGTTTCTGGAAGCCGCTTCCTCCAGGCGTATAGCAGGGAAAATTATGAGCTAAAGGAGTCTGAAATAGCATTACATGCTAAAAGCTTTAAAATGATCATAAGTATGCTGCAGCACGAATGTAAACATGTTAAAGGAATAGCACATCCAAAAATGAAAAATAACCAAAATGTTCTTTTTCTGTCAAAGTTAACAGTGAAGAGACTGGTTTATTATACTGCTGGACCATTTTAATGATAGTTAATTTGTGATCATAAACCAAAACAAAATAGTTGCGATTTATATATATATATTTTTTTTTCCATTATTTTCCATTACTTTATTATTTTCCAGATTATTTGCACTTCTTTTGGAGTATATAGAGTATTCTTTGTTTTTATTCTGTAAACTACTGATAAATGTCTTCCAAATTTCAATTAAAACTGGGGTCATTTGTATCTTTAAAAAAAATTAAATCACACAAAATGCTAAAACATTTTTCTTAGAAATTTGGACATTATAGAACAGTTATATTATAGAATAAAACAAGTGCTAACATTTAACTCAAAGCCATGTCTCTTAAATTCAGTAAATCACATTTTTAAGATGTCTCTTAATTTATTATTATTAATAATAATAATAATAATAATAATAATAATAATAATAATAATAATAATAATAATAATAGGGCGACGCGGTGGCGCAGTGGGTAGCACAATCGCCTCACAGTAAGAAGGTCGCTGGTTCGAGCCTCGGGTGGGTCAGTTGGCATTTCTGTGTGGAGTTTGCATGTTCTCCCCGTGTTCGCGTGGGTTTCCTCTGGGTGCTCCGGTTTCCCCCACAAGTCCAAAGACATGTGCTATAGGTGAATTGAGTAAGCTAAATTGTCCGTAGTGTATGTGTGTGAATGAGCGTGTATGGATGTTTCCCAGTGATGGGTTGCAGCTGGAAGGGTATCCGCTGCGTAAAACATATGCTGGATAAGTTGGCGGTTCATTCCGCTGTGGCGACCCCAGATCAATAAAAACACTAAGCCAAAAAGAAAATGAATGAATGAATGATAATAATAATAATAATAATAATAATAATAATAATAATAATAATAATACTTTAATTATAATATAGGCATATTCAGTTTTTAGTTTTGAGTCTCTAACTACCATTAAAGGTGCTGTATATAAGTTTTTGACTCTTCTGAAGCATAAAAATACCATAATATGTTTGCAGATATTTAATAAACATGCCAAGTGAACATTCTTGTTTATCTGATAAACAATGCTGAAGTCAGTTATTCTGCTTTGAAAAAGTCTGTTACGTGCCGGAACGCTGTCTTTGTTTTGGTTCTTTTAACCCACCCAATGCCACTTTAGCCAATTATATTTCAGCACCCCGGGTTGCCCTGTTATTCATTCAGTCATGATGGCTCTCAAAGCATGCGCTCGTGACCGAAATGCGACCTCTGGTGGACAGTAGCAGACTCCGAAATGAGCCGCGGATTCAGAGTTATATGAGGTTATTAATTTGCAAATAATATAAATATTACGAATGTAAACATTAGGTGAGCAGGTTACATTGTAACCCCGTGTCCTAACAACATGCTACATGACAAGATTTGCAGTGATAAGCAATTTGGCTGTTTGCACCAGACAAAACACAACAGAAATTTAAATACAGCCATTCAGAAGCATAGAATAGTGCACTCACTCACAAAATGGTAAGATTTATAATCTAATTAATACATATTAAATCTCTTTAACATTTAGCATTTAACAGTGAATAAAGCACATGAGGTGTACCTGAGGGGATCATTGTCAGTTTTCTGTTGTTCAGCTGCAAGAAATAGAAGCCGTTTCTAATATATCAATTTGAGGAGTTGGTTAGAACAAAAACTTCTATTGCGTGCCGTTGCTTTTATATAGAACACGATTTAAATCAGCCTTTAGGTTCGATAGTCAGACTCGCTCCTTTTAGTCCTCTATCTGGCAACCTGCACTTGCGTTTGTTTTGATCCAGGAATGCAATACCTAGTTCAACCACTGAGTGTCAAACTTGCATACTGCACCTTTCATTTTCATTGTGTCAAAAACCACAGCATGAACATTGTCCTTAACATCTGCATTTTTCACAAAAAGAAAAAGTTGAATCAATATGAGTGATGAGTGAGTGATGCTATTACTTGCAATCATTTGAAAAAAAAACAACAACTTCTGAATGGTAGTGCATATTATTATTAACATTTTTATTAGTGTACACTACTGCATATTTACATGATATTTTAAATAAATTTCAAATCTCTGATGTCAGAATCGAAATATTTCAAGTCAAAAACAGCATTTTGAGATTACTGAATGATTGACAAAGGTTAATTTTCTAAAAGCTGAAAAAAAATACAATCTACAAAGCATATCGGTTCAAAAGGGCCCCTACAGACAGATTCCCCCTTTCTAGGGTTACAAAGCGTCCGCAGCACCTCAAAAGATGAATGATCATGTCAGGTAAAAGCAACCAACAGTATCAGAACGGAGATCAAGCATGTGGAAAAAGCCCTGAAAGGACAAAAGAGCTGTAAAATAAATGGACAAGATAGAAGAAAACAAAATCAATTTGGGAATATGATAGACACTTGACAGCTTCAAAGAAATAAACTGAAAAAACTGAAGTAGATCTGTTGGAAGGTGGCTTTTTATACAGTGTCCTGGTGTTCCAGCAATATGTGTCTTTGTATTTTTAATATTGATTTTTCATTCCTTTTAACTACTTGTGAATTTTCTGGTTTGTTGAGAGAATGGTGTTGACAGGACTTTCAGCGTACTTGTTTGCAATGCCAAATTAAACGAATGTTGACAGCACCCAAGTGCCTGTAACACAAATCAATAAATAATTGTGGGTAAATTTGTCAACCATGCCCCAAGACAATCAACAAAAATCAAAGAGCTTCCAGAAATACTGTATGTGAGGTATGAAAACAGACTTGTTAGTATGTTCTAGCACTGAAAAGTGACACATCTTTCTCTTTTATGATAGTATAATATAAATAGTATACCATAAATCATAACGTATAGAACTTCAATATTAAGTACACCTTTTCAATTGCTTATTAGTGCAAATCATCTAATCAGCCAATCGAATACAACTTAAAGGAAATGGGCTCATTTCACAAGTCATCTACAATGTAAAAAATATCTGCTAATTAACAGTTTCCGTATTTTGTGATTCACAAGTGTTTTCTGTTTATTTACCATTGTGAATAGCATTATGGGACCTTTATCTCTGCTCTGTCGACTTCTGATGTTGAAAATTCAACTCTACAGTTTAACAAAGTGACATTTATTGACATTTTAGTAGTTTGAAATAATATAATGGATAAGAAATAAAATATAGAGAAATAAGTCTACAAAATAACAGAAAATGTACTGTGTTTATTAGAAGGTTTTTGTACTGTAATATAAAACACCAACACAGACAATATTTCACTTTAAACTACTCAAAATGTTAATAAAAATAACTTTTTTGAACTTTTCAAGGTTAAAATTTGTTGGAAGAAAGATCAAGGTTACATAATGCAATTCAAAAGCACTAATAAACATGAAAAAATAAAAACTTAAATCTCAAAATACAGAAAATTGCTAATTTATGGATATTTTTTAACAGTGTAAAGTTAAACGGTAGAGTTTTACCATTTTTGAATTCATTAAGCTGATCTCCAGGTCTGGCAAGAGCACTTTTCGCTTTACTTAATATAAATCTTTAAATCAGATTAGACCATTAGCATATCGTTCAAAAATTTCCAAAAAGTTATTATTTTAAGAAAATCGTTTTTCCTATTCCTATTTAAAGCTTGCCTGAGAAAATAGCAACTTTTCATACAGAAGTGTGTATCTTTGACCGAGCTGCTAATTGCGGGGGATAAATTCTGCACAATGGTTGCTTGTTGCTTCATTACTGTCTTGATAAGCCGTAATGGGCATCACACAAAGGAGGGGTTCAGAAAAATGAATAGTTGAACAAATCACATGGGAGTCGTTGAGATAATTAGGTAAAAATAAAAGCATGTTTTAAAACAATAAATGTGTTTTTTGACATTGCATGCATATCGGCCTGTTGTTGGGATCCCCCAAAACCAAACTATGACCTTTTAATAATCCATAATAGGGGCACTTTAAAAAAGCTCCTTCTCTGCCATATTAACATCAAACAAAACAGTTGTCATGCAAAATTTATACTCTAAACAAAAGCTTGTAACAATTGCCCTGAAGCGGTAAAAGTTTAACTTCTTTTAACTTGATAGGGCGTCATACAAACACAGCACTCAAGGCACTGCAAAAGATGCGAGATGTAAACATAACGGTTACACACGTCTGTCAATTGCATGTTTACATACTGTAAACAAACAATGGAAAATAGTGCATGGGAATGGAAAAATGTATTCCCTGTGAATGCCCCCTAAGGAGTGCAATTATTTTCAGATAAATGCACAGCTAAAGTAATTCCAGGCAGGTCTTAACTGCATTACAGTTCCATATCACTACGCTGAATTATTTCACAGCCTAACAAGAGTAAAAATTCAAATCAACAAAACAAAAGGCTTTGGATGAGATGTATAAGAAACTAGCAATATACACAAAAGCAGTTTAAGGACAAAAACCTAACAAATGTCTTGAAATACCTCTTCCGCTTCACAAATGTGCATTTACTAATATTTCCATAGCCTGTCATCAATTATAAGTGAGGCTTGCAAATGGACAAAGCTATAGAAAATGATTTAAACTGTGTTGAAATGTCGTATTTTGTTCCCTTGTGCAGTGACTAAGAAGATAGGTCTGTAAAAAAGGTCAAACTGAATTATTAAACAAATTTAAAAGTTACATTTTTTACAGTAATGCAATCTTGCTAAAATGTATTTCATAAAATTGGTATAAAAAGGACCCTTCGGAAACCATTATCAAAATCATGGTATCAGTATCAATGTCAAGAATTCTTGATGCCATAGAGTGAAAATCATAAGCATAGAATGACCATTCACATGCATGCCCAAGGCTGTGTTTGATTGGCCACAACACATCCTACAATAAGGATGTTTCCTTCCTTATGTTTAAGCTAAGCTTGTATTAAATTGCATGTATTATACAATGCATGTGGGACACTTATTTTAAAAACAGGACCAGCACCAGAAAGCAAAATGTAGAATATATGGATTATTCATGTATACAGCACCACACTGAAGAGGCATTAAGATTGTTTAATTGCATATTGTGTTAGTTTAATATGTATGTTGTGAAATTTGCTGTGCATTTTTGTAATGAGGCAACAAACACATGTAAACCGCTAAACATACCACTTTCTACCACTTCAGCTAAAAAAATTGTTAACAAGGCATCTACTTAATTGCTTTTTTGACAAGTGAAGTATGATTATTTTTCATGATTATGTGCATTTTAGAGCTTCAGGCACTGAAATAAGCTGCAGGGCGACAGAGCAGAGCTTATTAATATTCATGACCATTCCAAATATGGTAAAAACCAAACTTTTCATTCTAGGGGTAATTCCTCTGAAGAAATTTTGAACTTACCTAAGCCATATATCTACTATGTAGATTTCAGAGAACAATTTAACATTTTGAATCAATGATACTCAACCACTGGTCTGAGAGTATTCCAGATTCTACTTATTTACTGGGATTTATAGACCAATAGGAAATTAATTTGGCCCAAAATGCAATATCTACCCTATTTGCATGTGGCTGAAGAAGAGAAGGCTCTGTGATCATCAATCTGAGATGTGTCAAGATGCGCACTGCAATTCCACCCACAGTGCATTGTGTAAAAGACAAATGGGAACATGTAGGTTATGAACCTTTCCCAGGTGACCTTTAAAATCCTCATGGAGACAGGTCGTCGTGTTACTGCTGAGTTATACGGCGCGCGCCTTACTACAAAGCTGCAAAATGACCTTCCTTCTCAGACTGAATACAATTGTTAACGTGTCTTTCGAGAGGCGGAAATTAACATTAAATTATAGCAAAGTGAAGATCAGCAGATACTGACTAATGTGTTTAATTAAGATGCTAGAAAGAACCTTCTGTTAACTGATCAACCTTTGACATGTTATTTCCGTCGCTGTAAGTGTGAGGGAAACTTCAGAAACATAAAAATGAGTGCCAAGCAACTTTTGATAGAGCGAAAGCAATATGTCAGCTAATGGAATTTGATTTTGTGGGCACTGACAAAACTTTAGATCAATTATTATAGATGAAAAAGTCCAGCAAGGGCATTGCTTCTAGTGCTGGGGAGTTTTGAATCATCCCAGTGACTTTCATAAGATTTGTTCTTTCTGTAATTATATTCTTAAATTGTGTTTATATTAGGCGACGCAGTGGCGCAGTGGGTAGCACAATCGCCTCACAGCAAGAAGGTCGCTGGTTCGAGCCTCGGCTGTGTCAGTTGGCATTTCTGTGTGGAGTTTGCATGTTCTCCCCGTGTTCGCGTGGGTTTCCTCCGGGTGCTCCGGTTTCCCCCACAAGTCCAAAGACATGCGCTATAGGTCAATTGGGTAAGCTAAATTGTCCATAGTGTATGTGTGTGAATGACTGTGTATGGATGTTTCCCAGTGATGGGTTACGGCTGGAAGGGCATCCGCTGCGTAAAACATATGCTGGATAAGTTGGTGGTTCATTCCGCTGTGGCGACCCCAGATTAATAAAGGGACTAAAAAAAAAAATTCACCATATGTGAGAGTGAGTGTACATTTACTGTAGGCTGATACGAATGTCTATTTTGAGTCATTGAATCACTTTGTAATTCATTACCAAAACAAGTCTTATTACGCTTCGGCTAAATATTCTAAAAGATTGAAAAAAAATAATCAAAGTCAGCTCTCTCACCACAAGAGACAATACACCAAATTGATTCATCCATTTTGTTGACTCAGTTGTTCATTTCACAAGCCAGAGACGAAAGAGAAATTCAAAGAAGTTATGTGAAGGTTTTGCCAAGCAACAATCAAAGCAACTGCCCTTTTAGGATGAAGAAAAAATGTCACTGAATCACAACCTTGAGCTGCTGATGGCCAAAATGAGTTTTATTATGCCTTATATTATGAACTTTACATTATATCTTTAAATTGCAATAAGTTCTTTCTTGACAAAAGCAATAAAGCAGACCATTTTCTTGAGCCATGCCCTCTTCAATTGAGAAACATCAGATGGAAAGCAAAATTCAATACATTTCATCCAATTTTTGTAAAGTAATGGCCAATTTGACTATAACTATAGAATGAGACAAAATGTCTTTTATACTGTATCTATTAAGAATCGATCACTGAATCGCTGAATCATTTGACGCCAAAGCTAAATAAGCTTTTACTCCACAAAAGACAATAAAGCTGATTGATTCATTTTCATCCATTTGTCGATTGGACTCGCTTACACACTTTAAGAGCACTAGACATCAGTAAAAAAAAGAACAAATCCTGTGAAATTGTATGTAATTTGCCAAGCAAGGGTCAATGTGACAACCCAAGAAAAAAATATCTTTTTGTAGACACTGAATCACTGAGTCATTTGACCAAAAAGCTCAATATGCTCTTTGTCCACAAAAGACAATATATCAAAATGCTTCATTTTGCCTACATTTCATCATCTACAGTCACTCATGCACTTCAAAAACAAGAGAAATAAGTGAAAATGCAAAATTCAGTGAAATTTGCCAAAACAATGGTCAATGTAACCACACTTTTAGACTTGAACAGATGTATCTATGAGTAACAGAATCAATCATGGAATCCCAGAGTTAATAAGTCTCATTAAATTCCCTATGCTTTCAAACTTGCTAAAAAAACGAAGAAATAGCTTTTAAGCCTAATCAGCTCTTTCTCCACAAAAGACTATAAAGCAGATGGATTCTTTTTTCATCCGTTTTGTAGACTAGACTCACTCATCTACTTCACAAGCAAGGGGAAAAAAAGAGAGAGAAAAATCCAGGATAATTTTGCCAAGAAATGGTCAATGTGACCACTAGTGACAAATGTTTTTTTGTTTATTTTGAGTCACTGAATCAGTCATTGAATCACTGAGTCATTTGAGGGAAAAGGTCAATGAGCTCTTTCTCCACAAAAGATTAGAGATTGCGTAAGAAGATTGATTTGTTTTTCCTCTATTTTGTCGACAAGAATAAGTCATGCAATTCCAGTTAAAATCCAAAAATGCACGTAATTTTCTCAATCAATGGTCAATATGACTTCTTTAGGATGAAAGAAATGGGTTTTGTCTATAATGGGACACTGAGTCACCTGAACCAAAATCTCAATAACAGATTTTTTTCTCCACAAAAGACAAAAAACACATTGATATATTTTTCCAATACATTTTGCTAAAGCACTTCAGTACAAACAAACAAAAAACACTTTACAATCTGTTGAAGTACAATAAAGATTTGTTCAAAACACAATCTCATGTATTTAAGATTCATACATAGTTGCTTAGATGTTGTCCTAAACAAACAACATCAGAGGCACATCAGAAACACACCCCAGCCGATAAAGAGCATTTAAAAGTCAATAACTGCTGGGTAAATACCTATTAATCCCCAAAAAAGGGCCAATCTCATGCTGAAAGTCCAGCAATTACTTCAACATTAGCTTTTAAGCTGAAGTTAATCTGTCTGATCCTGATATCTCTTAGCCGGAAGGCCTACCTTTTGTCGGATCTCCTCCTCCATTTTGACGGGTGAACCATACTCGGCCACCTGCTTGACTCCTTCACTGGCAAATCCTCCATATTCCCATAACACGTAACTTCTCGTGTGAGATGCGCCAATGAGAGCCGACCAATGATTAGCACGTCCTTTGGGACAGAAAAAACAGCTATAATTTGCTAAATATAACAAGCTATGTTTGCAACACCCTGCTTTAATGCACATGTTAAAGTATCACTTCAGAAACGAGTGACAGAAATCAAAATGTAATCACTTAAAATCACAAAAGACGGAGATGAAAATAGTCTTAAAATGACAATAATATCGATTTTCGCAATATATTTTGGTGAAATATATCGTACATCAATAAATAAATATCTTGACAGGCCTAATTGTAAGGCAACTTGTTGCAGAGCATTTTGAGTTGACTCAACTTAAATCGAGTCGAGTGCAGTACTTGGGTTGGCTTTTTTACAGCACATTATGGCAAATGCAATTCATTGCTTAGCCCTATAAACTATCAGTTAACTGCACTTCTGAAGTAACTTGTTTTTTTGTGTGTGTGTTGCCCTTCTACTCTTGTCTCTCTACCGTAATTCATCAATGTCTGTTTCCAGAGACCTATTAACTAGCAGCTGTATGACAACATCCGCACGGCTTCTCTTATCTCACAAAGTATCGTGGCCCCAGCAGTCGTCTTGCCTGCTTGCCAGACAGTAAATAACAGATTGGATCATTGCCGCCACACACATAGGTAACGAAGCAGCTCTCCTGCTGACTGCTATATTAGCAAACCAGCCCTGAGAGCTAAAGCTGTTGGAAAGAAATATTGCTGCCCACCTCTGTCCATGTTCCCACTCTTTCTGCAATGCATTTTGTTCAAACCTTACTGTATGAGAGCAAAATATATCAAGAATGCGTTTTCACAGCTCTTAAACTTTATTTTTGTTAGTCTATACATCAAGTGTGTATAAAGATGTTCAAATACACATTTCTCTGTTTTCTTCTCTTTCAAACAGCATCAAAACATGCACATTTTGATGCAGATCTGCAAAAATTCAATAGTATAGAAAATTTCAAATGCAAATGTTAAAAAAAGAATTAATGTTTGAACAAATTATGATTTATTTATTATTATTAATAACATTTACAACATAATAATGAGATGATTGGGCGACACTGTGGCTCAGTGGTTAGCACTGTTGCCTCACAGCAAAGGTCGCTGGTTTGAGTCCCGGCTGGGTCAGTTGGCATTTCTGTGTGGAGTTTTTATGTTCTCCCCGTGTTCGCGTGGGTTTCCTCCAGGTGCTCCGTTTTCCCCCACAATCCAAAGACATGGAGTACAGGTGAATTGAATAAACTAAATTGGCCGTAGTGTATGAGTGTGTGTGTGAACGAGTGTATGGTTGTTTCCCAATACTGGGTAGTGGCTGGAAGGGCATTCGCTGCATAAAACATATGCTGGAATAGTGGGGAGTTTATTCCGCTGTGGCGAAATAGAGACGAAGGAAGCTGAAGGAAAATGAATGAATGAATGCATGAGATAATTACCATTTATTTATTATTGTTAGTTTAGGTATTTATATTTATTTCAGTTTTTCTTGTCTGTTTTTGTCATGTTTTTGCAATAGTTCCACCTGGCCTCAATACATTTCATTTTTAGTTATAATCTTGGTACACACAGTTACAACTAACTGAAACATTAATAAACATTTTTCTATTTTTAGTCCATTTATTACTTGCTTTGTCCTTTTTATTTTGAAAATATTCATTTTTTTTTCAGATTCAGTTTTAATATATGCTGAAATATTAGTATTTATGTTCATCATTTATATTCATATTCATACTTTGCTTTAATTTGTAATTATTTCAGTTTTATTTAAAATAACTAATCTTACTTTAACTTAAATAACAACTCAAAATAATGCCTTGAAAACAAACTGAAATAAAATAATTTGAAATTAGGTAGAAAGAATTTTAATTTTCTCTTTATCTGAATAATAAACAATTTATGTATTCATTTTTCATTTTAGTTAACAACAGCAACAACAACAAAGTTTGATTTATAGTTAAATACAATAAAAATTATTTCCAAACAAATGTTTTACACCTCACAACACTAACTAAAAAAAAACAAAACAACAAATATATAATATTTTAAATCCTAAAATATTAATATATCATCAAATACACAAGCTAACATATCACAAAGACCTTGTTCTTACTTGGGTAATCTTTGGGATGCAGCTTCTCCGACCAGTTTCCATAGAAAGTCACTCTATACTTGGCTGTTCCACAAGCACAGCACTCTTGAGCAGGTTTTTCAGTAATCGCAACAGGATCTATAAAGCAAACCGACATTCAGGTAATAGTCATTTTGCTTCATCAGTACAGTGATCATTTTAGTTTTCCATTTTCCATTCTTCTGGTGGTGGCAATACAATCTTGCTTTCTCCTTTTCTTCAACCATGTGATTTTGGCCACCTTTATCTATACACACATGCACTTATATAACCACCAAACATGCATAGACACAATCATCATCAATGCATATTTTATGTAGAAACATCAAAAGCAGATGCCAGGAGAGAAAACAACAGATTTTATAGATGTAAAAAACACTATCACAGGGATGTGCATGAGAAGATTTAAAATTACCTTTCTCGCACAATCTTTTGGTAAGCGAGCCCTCGTCTTGGAAGAAAATGATTCTTCGCTGCACAACACTGGCCCTGTAATGAAGACATTACAATGTTCATCCAACTATTGTTGCCTTTTATCTGTCTTTCATATGTAGTTGGGAGAAATTGTGCTTACTGTATGACCGCTGTTGCATTCACAACTGTACTTTAGTGGGAAGAGACGATGCATCTTTGAAAAGTGCATTGTTATATTTGCATAATGATACTATCTAAGAGCGTAGTTTCAGCTTGGCTTTTAAAATAGAGCCATATAAGCCCTATTTACAGCTTGCGCTAAGATGCGTTTTGGTCAACAGGATCACAAATGGAGGAGGGAGACACATCTTAAAGGCATAGTTCAACCAAAAATGAAAATTTGTCTTATTTATCCTCCTCTTGTTTTAAACCAGAGCTTCTTTGTTCTGTTGAACACATAGGAAGATAATGAAAGAATTAAGCCAGCCATTGACATATATAGTATTTTTTGTACTATACTATATACATTTTATATGTACTATACTATACTATCTAACTAGCTGCTTTCCCCCCTAACATTCTTCAGAATAACTTGTTTTGTGTTCAGCCGAAGAAAGACATTAATTCAAGTTTAAAACCACTTAAGGGTGAGTAAATGCTGAGCAAATTTTCCTTTTTGGTGATCAATCCCTTTAAATGCACTGATTCAAGTTAAATTGTTCCCCAAAAATTCTCCAGAAAGAGTTTTGTATGCTCATTTATAACCAGAGAAATTACTTCTAGAATGCACAGCTTGGTTTTGACCATATTTTTAGAACAATCTGGAATATTAATGAGCTAATCTAAAAATTAAAAAGCACACACATGCAAAGAAAGACCTTTATTTCGACCAAATCGTAAATTTATTTTTACCAAATAGAGTTGATGTCTTTTTAAATCAGTGGTAGAGAGGTTTATTTTAGCTAGTAGGAGTGAGTGAGCAATCTTTAAGCCACCAGAGTAAGCTATTTTTCTCCTGAGTTGAGTTGTGAATGAAATATAGGCTAAATTACAATTATACACGACAAAAGCAACCAACAGAGTTATATTTAGAGTTGTATTTTGACGCTTTAATGTACAGTAGTCAACATTTGATCAACAGCTTTCATCATAGTTGTTCTAAAACTATAGAACAACACCTGTTCTTGTCCCAGGACAATTTTGAAAAACATTTTTATTCACTTTAAATGTTGACTACTGTATATGAAAACTCATAAATGTAACGGAGGCCAGCTAATGTCATGGTCTTTAGCTTCCTTGTAAGAGCAACCGTCTCCCCTTTGCATGGTCGCCGGTTCGTTCCCAGCGAGTGGGTGGTGTAGGACCGGTGGGTTAGATATACATGAATTAATATCTGCATAAACAGATGATCAAGTGTATTCGCATCCCTTCACTCTTTTTCAAAGAATTGAGTGAAATGACACATGCACAAACATGCACTGAACACTTAGGTTAAATTGTATCACAAACACACTCAGCAAATTTCACAATATACACGTTAAACTATCAAAAGATACATTTAAACAGACCGTATGCCTGTTAGAATCTGTATTTGCCACATTCTGACATGCTGTGGCTTGCTGAGAATGGCTCCTTAAAGCCCTTAAAGGCAATTCATTCATTCATTTTCTTTTCGGCTTAGTCCCTTTATTAATCTGGGCTCGCCACAGCAGAATGAACCGCCAACTTATCCAGCATATGTTTTACGCAGCGGATGCCCTTCCAGCCGCAACCCATCACTGGGAAACATCTATACACACTCATTCACACACATACACTATGGACAATTTAGCCTACCCAATTCACCTGTATCGCATGTCTTTGGACTTGTGGGGGAAACCGGAGCACCCGGAGGAAACCCACGCAAACACAAGGAGAACATGCAAACTCCACACAGAAATGCCAACTGACCCAGCCGAGGCTCGAACCAGCGACCTTCTTGCTGTGAGGCAATCGTGCTACTCACTGCACCACCGTGCAGCCCCCTTAAAGGCAATTTTAAAATAAAAAATCTATGAATGTACGCACACCGTCGCCGCCATTCACCATCTGTCCATGTCGATTAGCAACGTATAGAAAGCAATCTAAAGATGCAACATGGTGGGCTTTAGTCTCCCTATCCCATTTTCAATATAAGAGTCCCACATACAGTACATAGTAAGATTAATATAAGCTTAGATAAACTTAAAAATACGGAAAACATGATCACTGTGGTAATCTCACTCAGAAAATGGTGTGGCAAATCAAATGTGTACAATGTAACAGTTTATGTTTTGTTCCAATTGGTTTGATTTTCACTTCCCAGATTTTCATGACAACAAGGAAACAATGGTATTTGAGGCTCATGGTATTCCATTTTGCATTCCATATACTTAACTCTTATTATTTGGCTATACCTAATTATATCCAGAAAGTGTAAACAAGCTCACAGAAAGTGATGTCAATATGTTTGCCAAGGGTCTAAGAAAAAAACAAATGTATTCAAAAATATCATCAATGAGGGGCGATGAAGGTTTGAAGCTCCTTTAAACCTGCTGCTGATGGAGAACCCAGGAGACCGAACCACATTTGGCTTAGATCGACCCATGTGGAATATCAATAGTGAGTCCTGGTACTGTCGTCCCTCTAGAGTCTATTGCTGCTGTCAGTCAAAGATTTGACATGCGGTATATCTGTCCATAATGCTATGCCCTCCTGAGAATAATCCCACATGTTTTATGTGGGTGGCTTACAAGAGAATCTGGGCCTTTTAAAATTCTGCTATTCGCAATGTGACAGATTCTTGGCTCACTTGGGCTAAGCAAAGCATAAATTTTCAAAAAATGAAAAAATGACACAGTAAAGAAGTCTGATTGCTGTTACTTTTCAGGGACCTTTCTCTCTCTCTCTCTCTCACACACACACACA
>CAIGQW010054212.1:9323085-9334396 GCA_903798125.1 Danio choprae | reverse complement strand
AATTTAGGAAGGCTAACAATTCTGACTTCAGCTGTATGTGTAAGAACATGTATTTCATTTTAATAGTGATAATATCATGCTAGTCTGCGCTGCTGGATTTACAACCAAATAAGTTTAAGGTCATGTTCATGCAATGCACAATATTTCAATATATTTATTATTGAGACAAAAATAAACCTAAGTTGCAGCCCTTCATGGATCAGGTGATGCGACAAAAAAATGTCAGATTCCGAATGACACACTTTCCATTAAAATGAATAAAAATGCAAATAGCTTTCTTCTAGTTTCACAGGCCTTATCAGTTCACGCCAGGTGAAAACAGAGACCAAACAGAGTCAGATTCAGAGACTTTCAGAAAGTTGTTAGAAAGCGTGGTGTAACTGTAGGCCATAATGTGGAAAAATGCATATTTACACCACACTGTGTCCAGCTAGAGCTAGACTTTCAAATGTCTTTAATGCATCAAACGCACTTAAAGTTGTTTATGACCTCAGAAGGAGTGGGAGAAAGAGAGATAAAGATACAAAGACAGCATGAAAGCATGAGGGGGTGGAGTGGAAGCATCGACACCACAGCGCTGACAGATAATTCAGATTTTGTTTGGTCGAGGACCACTGTTGTGTTTATGTACAGCAAACTAGTGGGAGAAAAAGTGGGAGGATGTTGTTTGAATGCTCAAAATATATAAAAGGTTCTTAATTTTCATAATTGTCCCTGATTCTGAAAAAAAAAAGAAATGATGGGAAAATCTCAAGGGCAATTTCGCCAGCTCGAGATTAAAATACAAAAACCGCCCAACATCAATCAATCATAATCTCATTGTCTATTCATGGTCCTAAATTTATTTCCACTCACTCAGCTTTAAATATGACAGAAAGAGACTTTGTTTTCCACTTCCAGTGTTTTCCTACAAGGTGACTGATAAAACGTTGAGTAAATGAGACAAGTGTTCAGCCTCGGTGTTTTATTCTAGACAGTATGGTTTTCCTTTTCAATTTATTCCATCGGTTCAATTCTATGAGGATTCATCTGTGAGCCCAAATTTCTCAACAATTCTCATTTATTTATTGCTATCCAAGGCCATGCTAAGGGTAAAAAAAAATATATATATATAAGCAAATGCATGAGAACTCACTTGAGAGTGACGCAGCCGCTGCCAGAAGGTGGCGCTGTCCAAAACACCTGTATCCGTGTGCGTCTCCTGGGAATGCTCTCTGTGACGGCTGGAGGACAGTTGGTCATGAACTGCGTGTCACTTTCGTCAATGAGCTGTAGGACAGGGAACATTGGCACTGAGGTCAGTAAGGTTTTTCCGACATAATAGTGAGGCAGGTTTGTTTTTGAAATGCACTTTGGTGTAAATTCTCTGTTAGCGCACTTCAAACATGCAGACAGAGACCTCAGAAAAGATGGGTCTCAGTCAGTGATGGGAATAAAGGCTTTATAAATAAATGGCGTTACTAATAAAGTTACTTTTTTTTCAGTTGTGAATAATCAAAGTAATTTCTGATCCTCTGTTAAAATGTCGTTATCGTTACTCACAATACAAGTTATAAAATTGCTATATAAATTGCTGTTACTGAGCTCAAGTTGTTTTCATGTCTCTCATATACAGTATATTTATACAACAGTTCTGTCTGGTTCTTGAATCTGATTGGTTGATAGCCGTGCGATATTCTGCAAATAACAGCACTCGTCTAGCCTCTTCACCCTTCACTCTTGTGTATTACTCCACCCACATACAGCGACAAGCAGACGACACTCTACAGTTTGACAAATATTGCTGCTGTTGGACAACATAATGTATGTTTGAGGCTTTTTTAGTCGAGAATGTAGTTGTTATGTAGTTGTTTAGACTGCAACTGTGCAGTTTATTTTTAAGGATAGTGCCTATTTTAAATATTTATAATTTCGGAAAGACAGCGCATCGGCGGCCATTAGCCTGTCATTGAGCAGAGCAAAGATGGTTGACTTCCATCCACAAGATGGCGACAGAGATAAGAGTAAAACAGTGTAATTTCCAACTACAGCTGATCAAATCATTATAAAACTGGTAAGTGACTTTCTACGTCGATCTCTCTCTTTTGTATGTTGTAGTGCTGTATTTACACCATATAATTGTAGGGTATTGAGTATTGTATTTTGCATTTTGTGTTGGCCACTCTTTCTATAACCCTGAGTTACCTTTTTGTTGCCCATCTGTTTGTTTCTAATGCGTCTCCTGTTTTCGTTACTGCAGACTAGTTCAGTAAACAGAAAGAAAGAAGAAATGCCCGCATGTGTTTAGCGTTTTTCCTTATCGCAAACACAACAGTAATCTGGTAGTTTTTGCACTGCTTTGGCTTTTTCGGGGTTAATTATTGTGATCTCCCAATTGCAACAGAGAAATACTGGGAAATCTCTGTAGACTGATGACATTTCATGCCGTTCAGCCTTATAATCTTAAAATGTGAGCAAAATCACCTGTTTTGTCATCACTTTAGACATTATGCTAAAGAATCATTCAAATGCTAGCTCTAAAGTGACGTTGTTAAAGTAGCAATGGTTTCTGCTGTTCTGACATCAGCTGCAGATGTGAAGGAATGGCAGAAGAAAGTAGTTCCCCATATAAAAGGGTTTTTAGACTCTCGTGCAGTCACGATTTTGCCCTTTACAATCTAGTGCAGGTGTCTCCTTACAGCAGATCTTTATTTGTGTGCGATGGAAGAATTATTTCACTGTTTTGATTTCTTTGATTTCCATTTTAAAGAAATAGTTCACCTGACGATTTAAACGTACTCAGTATTTACTCACCCTCAAGTGGTTCTAAACCAAGAAGAAAGCTGAAAACCTGTAACCATTGACTTTCATAGTAACATAGGAAAAACAAATGCTATGCAAGTCAATGGTTACAGGTTTTCAGCTTTTTTTGAAATACCGTCTTTTGTGTTTAACAGAAGAAAGTCAAACAGGTTTAGAGCAAGTGAAGGGTGAGTAAAAAAAAAAAATAAAAGAATAAAGTCATTAAGCACGCTCTCAAAATTTTAAAATCCAAAAGATACCAGTGAAATTAAGTGATATAAACAATTTACTTGGAAAAAGGGCAAATGTTTCGGTCACATAACAAAGATATTCTATATTATTTATTAAAAGGCACATTACATTGTGCTTTATTAACATCTACTCCTATCCAACCCTAAACCTACCCATCACATTAACATAATAATAATCATTATTATTGTACAGTTTCAGCTGTACAGCTGTATCCCTTCTATACTTTACCCTTCTAGACTTTACCTGTTAGTACTGTAAGCCTTCTTAATTTAAGGAGTCACATAATCAAACCAGGCCAATAAATAAATAATTAAATACATTAATTAATTAATTAATTAAATAAATAAATAATAAATAAATGTATTAAATCAAATGGGATAAAAAAAAATTTACAATCGAAAAAGTGTTTTTTTTTTAAATACAAAAGAAGAATAAACAAATAATACAAAAATAATTAGAGTAAGAAGAAATATATTAAAACAAATGATAGGATATAATACAATATATATAACTGCAACTTATTTATGTATAAAAATGTTTGACAGGACTTGATTCTTGTTTTGCTATTGGTCAATCTCAAGTGATTGACATGTTTCCCCGCCCTCTCAGAAAGTAAATGTGTCATCAGAGAAGAGACCCCATTAGCAATTAAGCACATGACTTTTAAAATGTGATTTGCACAAATAAATCAATTATAATAAATGCAAGAATATTCCATCAAAAAAAAAAAAAAGTCATGCTGAGATTAAACAACACAAACATATAAGTTCAAACCTGAAACAACATGAAAATGAGCTCATTCTCTTTTTCCAGCTGAGCTATTTCTTTATCAGATAAGGAAATAAAATCAAAACAAGAACAGCAGGAGTCTGATTGATTTCATTTTTGCTTTTTTTTTGCTTCTAATGATGCAACCCTTTCCAACTAAACATCAGACTAGTACCGTAAATGAGCTCAGTGTTAAATCTAATTTCATTTGTGGGCTAAAATGACTAACCATACAACGACAGGTTGCTTCAACATCTTTGAGTACAGAAAACAAATATTTGTAACTTACATTTTTGATTTACTTGTTAACCTACGAGCCAGTTCATGTTAAACCAAAAGGCATTCTGACACACTCAGGATCAACAAATTTTGGGGACAAAATGTCTGAAAAAGGCATCGCTGCCATCGACACAAACTAATTGGCTTTCTTAATCTACGCCCAAACTTGGTGGTTCATTCCGCTGTGGCGACCCCAGATTAATAAAGGGACTAAGCCAAAAAGAAAATGAATGAATGAATGAATGAATCTACGCCAAATAATAATATTTTTTTCTTTATCATTTAGTCATAATTTGATGAATTACTGCTTCCATGATTACTAAAATACATTTTTAATAAACGTGTTTCATTAAATGCTTTCCTCAGGCAGTGATGGTGAAAAGTTAATTGCACCAAGCAAATAGTACAGAGTTTAGTGAAAGAAAGTTATATAATGAGCCTAATTTATAAAAGAAAATTATGTGTTTATGCTAAAGAAGAATGGCAGGGAACTTAATTGCACACTGTGTCTTTTTAAGATATATTTACCTTTGAATTTTGTAAGAAAGGGCAAAAAATTTAATAAAATTTAATTAAACAACATTTTTAAAGAGTAAATTAAATTAAATATAAAGACTTCTTCTCCTTTTTAGAATGTCCCATTATTTTGCACATTTCAATTTATATGTAAAAATGATGAAAAAGTTTTCCATACATATATTGCTGCTATTGACGGTCTGCAACTGAATTTGTAACTGACAGTTGTGTGCTACTTAAACCTGGAGCTAATGATAACCCATGAGGCAACATTTTGACACACTTACTGTAACAACTAAGATGACCAACGTCTGTTGCAACTTTTGTGAAAATATTTCAGAAATTGAGAATAATATACAGCTACAATCCGCATACATGTACACTGTAATAAATGTTGGGTTCCACACAATCGATTTGTGTTGGGGCAACATGAAGGAACTAAGTTCACTTATTAGCTTTTACAAATTTAAGTGGATTGAACAGAAAACAATTCAATTGTCCCAACAAAATAAATCAAGAATTGTTTTGTTTTAGCTTATTTTAAATAAGTAGTTTGAACAAACAGCAAACATCATTTATTGACGGTATTGTACAATGTAAAAAATTCAGGTTTCCACACAATTTATTAATGTTGTTGTAACGCCTGGTTTGCAGATAATGACATGACGAGAGAGATTATACAAAACGGGTTTATTGAACACTTACGGGGAACAGATACTGGAAGCGGGAAGACAGGACGACACAGGACGAGACAACCACACGACTCAGAATACCGGACAACAATGGACACAGACGAAAGGGTATAAATAGATAGGGGATGATTAGACTAATCAAACACAAGGGATGAACACAGGTGGAACAGATTGACACTGATGGTGGCGGGAAAGACAATACAAAGAAATCACATGACGAAACAAAGGAAGACACGGATGAACACTGACAGTTGTCCCAACACAAATCGATTAAGTTAACTAATAACAATTACAGTTTTTCTCAGTCGCTTTGGTACATTTCTCAGATCAGAATTGAAATTTGCAAAACAGTAAGTGCATTTCTCAAATGAACGCATACAAATAGCAAAACACCATGGATTACCTGCAAAAGCCAGTCTCTTGCTCAAAATCCTTTACTCATCTCTCAAAACTAAATTTCCGTATCAATGAATGTGTCAGTGCCATCAGGATGACAAATCCTTGTGTCATTGTGTACGGATAACACAGTCAAATTACTTAGTAATGTTGTCAATATAACTGTTTACTGAAGAGGTGTTCTGATGTAAACTATGGTTTTTTTATTTATTTGTTTTATTATTTATTTTTTTGTAATTTGTTGACAGATCATAGCATTGTGATACAGAAAGAAAAAAAACAGCACTGCATAGCACAAAGAAAAACAAATGTAAAGTAAAAATGTGAACATAGGACAATCTGCTTTGAGATGCACCTTCATTAGAAAAAGTCAAGAATCACCTGGGAGAAATGTACTAATTATAGACAGATTTAGAAAAAAAGTCCAATGGAAATGTATAGAAAAATGCATTAAGACAAAATATTATGACAGCTTGTTCAGCCATTTTGCATGTAAAGACTTGAACAAGATATTAAATGTTGTGGGTGGTGAGACTATTCAACAGAGACCAAAATTATACATTGTGATCAACATGACATAAGCAATTGATAATGCCTGAAACATCAGAGAATTACACATAACCATTTGGATGGATGTACAAAAGCATTTGCAACTTGTTCAAAGGAATGAGAAACTGCTTTTTTGATGTGCACAAGTGACAAAATGACCTGACGATTGAACAGGTAGTTTTGAGAGTTAAATCATGAGGCAATATTGTGACATTTAACAACCCTGATCACCAACATTTTTATCAACATTTGGGAAAAAATGTCTGGTTAATTTACATTTTAAGTGGTTAGTGAATAAAGTACAGGGTTTTGTTTTCGTGCAGAACTATACCAGTTTAGCTGTTCACCACTTTTTTAGGAAACAGCTAATGAAGAATACAAAAATGCTTATGAACATTTTTAATTTTCTTAAGTAAAAAATCTAAATAAATATATATTCATAGATAATATTTGCTGATTGCTGTTGAGGCTAATTTTAAAATAAATAAGTGAATTTATTAAAAAAAAAAGAAGAATGTCAGTCAATATAAATATTCAGTGGTTTATGGAAAGAATAAAATAACATAAAATAAAATAATGAAGATTTTTCTTTTCATCTTCAATATCGCTTGCATTTCTAACAAAAATTTGCACACTGTATTTCTATATTAAAATAATAAACACAGAACTAAATAAGTTTAATTAATTAATTATATATATATATTTATATAATAAATATATATAAAAATAAATAAATACATAAAAATAGCAATAGCAGCATACAAAGCCTTCCACACATACATTGCTGCTACTGTTTATGAAACCCCATTGTCCAAGGGATGGAAAATTCCAGTGGGGATGGAAAAGTACAATTTTGTTTGCATGTTTCAAAACGAAAATCGCTGCCAAATGTCCATCGAAGAGTAAAATCCTTGCGCGTGGTGCATAAAGTCCTTCCTCCCTCTTTCTCACTCCCTCTCGTTCTCTCCATTTCCACTCCCCACTCTTTCTCTCTCTCTCACACACACACACACGCACACACAGACCCCCCCAAAAAAACACAGTATCCTCTGCTTCTGTCCTTCAACATAAAGGCTGCAATTTTGGCATCTCAAGCAACCTTGTTGCACCCTTGTTCAAAAAAAAAAAAAGAAAACAGTGAACCGGAAACGTCTGAATTGATAGGGAAACTAGGCTAAAGATATGCTTGGACTGTAAGACTATGCAATAGAAATCTTCGGGTGTTTATTTTAAAAGAGGCCATGAAGACGCTTGCACTGTTTCCTGGGTCTGTAAGTGGCTGTCTTGAAACCAGCTGGGGGAAAAGTTGTAAGAAAAGAGAAGAGAAGAGAGAAGTGTGTTTGTTTTAATTGTGGCTCCTGGCGAGGCTGTGTGGCCCCGGCTCCTGGGGGACAGCAAAAGACACTTTCTGTTTGCTCTTTTAAACTCTGCCTCTTTCAGTTTGTCTCTTTCTCGCACGTGAAAAAAACAAAAAAACTGCATGTCTCCTGGAGGAACTGAGGATGTTGCATCTTCAAGTGGGTTCCTCGGAGAGATTAAGCAAAATGAACGGCAAGATGTTTTTCGATGTTTATTCCGCCCGTGCTGGTTTTGGCCCGAGAGTTGTTTGTCAATTCGCGCTAGCATAAGAAGTGTAACAGCTTTGTATATGAACTGTCACGATGACTGATGAATGTGAATATTTTGAAAAGCACTGTAAATAGACAGAGGGAGCAAAACAGCTCGGAAACTTATTTTGGGGGGGGTGGGGGGTTTAAAGGGGACATATTACGCCGCCTTTTGCAAGATGTCAAAATAAATGTGTGGTGTCCCTGGAATGAGTAAAAGTTCTCATTAAAATATCTCACAGATCATTTATGCCAGATTTAGGTTTGCCTCTATTCGGTTGTGAGCAAAAACACGTCTTTTTTTTGTGCATGTCCCTTTAAAGTCTGCGAATTGGAAGTTTTATTTCAGTATGACAACATACTGTTGAAGTCATAATTATTAGCCCAGGTCTTTTTCAAATATTTCCCAAATTATGTGTAACAGAGCAAGGGATCTTTCACAGTATCTTCTATGATATTTTTTTTCTTCTGGAGAAAGTCTTATTTGTTTTATTTCGGCTAGAATAAAAGCAGTTTTTTATTTTTTTTAAACCATTTTAAGGTCAATATTATTAGCCCCCTTAAGCAATATTTTATTTCGATTGTCTACAGAACAAACCACTGTTATACAATGACTTGACTATTATGTTTAGAAATGTGTTGGGAAAAAAAAGCTTCTTTCTGTTAAACAGAAATTGAAGCAAACAATATACAGGGGGGCTAATAATTGAAAAGTAGCCCTCTTCAATTATTAGCCCCCCTGTCCCCCCTGTATATTGTTTTCTTCTTAATAATTCTGACTTCAACTGTGTTTCCAAATTAAATTATATATTAAGTAGGGGGGCCTCACGGTGGCGCAGTGGGTAGCACGATCGCCTCACAGCAAGAAAGTCACTAGTTCGAGCCTTGGCTGGGTCAGTTGGCATTTCTGTGTGGAGTTTGCATGTTCTCCCAGTGTTGGTGTGGGTTTCCTCCGGGTGCTCCGGTTTCTTCCACAAGTCCAAAGACATGCGGTATAGGTGAATTGGGTAAACTAAAATTGTCCGTAGTGTATGTGTGTGAATGAGTGTGTGTGGACATTTCCCAGTGATGGGTTGCGTAAAAACATATGCTGGATAAGTTGGCGGTTCATTCCGCACACACACTCATTCACACACATACCCCAGATTAATAAAAAATCTAAGCCGAAAAGAAAATAAATGAATGAATGAATATTAAGTAGGGGAGGGGTTTTATTTTTGTGCTCCTCCTCTCATTTTTTACTCGCAGCAAACTTATGCTAGGTTCACATCAAAAGCTAAATTAAGCATTTGTGTGAGTAGATTACATAGTAAATGAAAAAGCGTGAATATATGCAAATTTCCACTAGGTGGCAGTAATGACATGAGATGTATGATAACGTTTGTTGCAATCACATGAAATTTGCCACTATCGTATCTTGAGGTGAAAAACATCCCACAAGAAAACAAGAGCCATTTACGAGGTGCTCCAACCCAAAATTACAGTTGGAGGAGCGTGGCTAAGCATTTTTTACCCAATCTGTCAAACTGATATCATAAGAGAAAGACTTCCCTTCCAGAGAGAATGCAAATTGTTAGATTTTGATTACTAAAACAAACAAATTAATTGTTCACCTTAAGACTAAAACTGAGCGCTCGTAAAATAAACATTGCAAATTTCGATTTTATGTGGACTTTATATGCAAATGAGCTGCTGCTTTCCAGAAGTGGGTGGAGTCTTTGCAAACTATTCTGACAGAAACAACAAAACAAGTGAATCTCAAGCAGCCACAAATGACCAGCAGCGGATTAAAGCCTTACATGTTCAAACCACGCAATAATAGAGAAGAAGAGGATACAGCTTCTAGACTGATTCAAGACATTTCTAATGGGTTAGTGGATTATGTAGCTGTCGTGAAGTAAAGTTGATTGAACTCATTGACTAGCGTGTTACTGCTCTGTTCTGATGTGCTGGCCTTTCCAAATAAGCATTACATCATTAGTAACTGACTTTCCATAATAAATGTGTGTTTATGAATTAAGGCTGATTTATACTTCTGCATCGAGTGATCACCGTGACCGACGATGCATGCCTTGCGCATAGTTGTGCCTTTATACTTCTGCATGCTGCTTGTGTTTCTCTGCAATAACGCATCTGAAATGCTAGCTGGCAGTAGGTTTTTATGTTCCTCTGTGTCGAGTTTCTTCGCGGGTACTTAGTTTTTTTTTCTGAATGCTACCTTAATGTACGAGTAGCTAAAACTCGTTCAGGCGGGAACCGGCGGACATGCAACAACTTTAATCATAAGGTAAACACAAAACAAAGGTTTCCATCTGGAGCTCCTTCATGGGACTCGACACTTGTAAACACTTGCTCCATCGGGTTTGCGGCTCTTAACACCACCCACACTCGTCACCGCTACCAAGCCGACCAATCACAGAGCTTGCACTACATGTTGTTGCGACGTGAAGTTACATTTTTTGAGAGGTTCACGTCAGTGTCGGCGTCAGCCACGACGAGGGGTATGTGATCACGTGAAGGCTGCACTGGACCATACGCGTGCGCTTGAAGCAGAAGTATAAATCTGCATTTAGGGTGACAGTGAGCATTTTGTTGATAAATCAAAATCAAGATGACATAGTTCTGGTCTGCATGCAAACAGTCAAAGCTAATTGTAACTTCAGCACATTAGCTACTTGAAATTGAAGATTCATAAAGGATATTTGGAAACATTCTCAGAATATGAAGTCGGAGCATGAAGGGTTGGTTTTGACCCATCCTTAAAAAAAACTGTAAATTGACTGTTGTCATGAATCTATGGAGACTTTTATGTTTGTTGAAACATTTGCAATGGTTTTTCTAGTATACATATTGTAAATATATGCTGCTATAGTACAAAGATTGAACAGAAAAGGCAACTGCTGCAGTGGCACAATAGGTGGAAACGTGCAGATTAAGAGTCATAATATATAATAAGATGCCCTTCCTAAATCCCTCTGAGAGTGAAATTTGTACATGCTTGCAGAGAAAAGCTCACCAAAAAAGTAATTGTGTTGTCATATCTTTTCATGTTTTCTGGGTTGTTACAATAGATGCACAAGGGACCCAATTATAGCACTTAAACACAGAAAAAGTATGATTTCCATATTTTCTGTTTAACAATCTAAATGCAACCAAAAAAGATTTTATTCTGCAGATCGTTCAAAATAACCAACCTTTTCATAGATTTAAAGCTGCTCCCAGAGAAATGCGTTTGCAATCATTTTCAATGGGCAAAAATTACATTATACAAGAACAAGCTAATAAATGGGTCAAGCACCCTGCTAAACTTGGGCTTGTAAAAATAGATTCTTGTGTTATAAATTGTGTCATTAGACTGCAGAAGACACCTTCATATTTCTCTCAGACGTCATTTCATACAATGTATTGCACACGGAAGTTATATAAAACTAATAAAGAGGCATGAGATGATGCTGGTTTTTGGGGGTCCTG
>CAIGQW010054212.1:9310900-9322685 GCA_903798125.1 Danio choprae | reverse complement strand
ATATATATATATATATATATATATATATATATATATATAGTTATGACTAAAAAGCACAAGGTCAAATTGTATAACACTTAAAAACTTTATATTCTTAACTAATAAATGCATGATTAACTTCAATAGTATTATAAAAAAGGTATGATGCTAAAAAGAATACCCAGATTTTAATTTCCTTTCCACATCTCATAATATCATAATTCGTAATCTCTTCATGAATATTTATGACAAAACCACAACATTTTATCATTTTGGCTCATCTTTTTATAGTTGCCTGTATTGTTGTTGTTGTGTTTTTTTTCCATCCGTTCAATTTAGCCTGTCAAGACAAAAGAATCCCCAGTTAAAGACCTCAGCAGAGGACGCCTGTTAACATCCGCCAGGCAATCTGAGCGCTGAAAAACACAGCGGTAAGGAGTGGCGAGCGGCAGCCACAGCTAATGAGATCTGGGGGGAGAGAAGCTGCGCTAACAGCCTTCCTGCTTCAGTCTGGAAAGCACTGCGGCTTGATGTGGAGAGCACTAAATGATAGGGGTCCTGTCTTTCAGAGACGGCCAGTGCGTTACCAATGAAGAGCAGCATGTCTGACAACTTCACACAGCTCTGCTCACTGGCAAAAGGCAGATCTGAAAGCTTTAAAACACTTTAGGTGTGGTTGCATTTGGCAGCGTTCCTCATTAAGCCTTTGATACATGACTTTGCAAATTATAAACAGCTGATTTCAGAACAAAAATGTGATTATTTGTTTTTTGTATCAAAATTATGTATATTAAAGGGATTGTTTAACCAGAAATGAAAGTTCACTCACCATTTGCTCACCCTCGAGTTGTTCCAAACCAATTTTTTTCATTTATTTCAACGCAAAAGTCATTTTTAAAGAATTTTGGAAACTGGTAGCTACTGACGTCAACAGTCAAGGACAAAACAAATATCAATGGCATAGCCTGGCATAGCCTGGTTTCCCTCAAGGTTTTTTTTTTTCCTTCACTTTGTCAATTGGTGAAGTTTTTTCCTCGCCACTGTTCCCACTGGCCTGCTCGGATCGGGACTTGTGGAGCTGCGATTCGGTGGATTTGCTCTTCAGTGTTTGAACTTTCAGCAGTGAAACTTAAGCCACACTGAACTGAACTAAACTCTAAAACCTGGACTTTACTTTGACACAATCTACATTGTAAAAAGCGCTATATAAATAAACTTGAATTGAATTGAATTGAAAAAGGTTTCCAACATTCTTTAAATATTTTTTGTGTGTGTGTTCAACAGATGAAAGAAGTTTTGAACAAGTGAATGATTGCAGAATTAATTTTTTTTTGATGAAATGTGCCTTTAAAGGTGCTTTACGCATTTTTTGAAATACAGTTTTTACTCCAGCATCCAGATATCAAAAAAGGGGCAAAGACCTTTTGAGTTATTGGTGTGTTTGTTTAGGTGCTTTCAAATAACAATACTGTATGGCAAAATCACTTGGTGTACCTTTAACAATCACATAAAAAGGTAACTAAACTTAATACAATTATTGTTGACATCTAATCATGACTCTATGTTAATGAAATCAACATTTTAATATAAAATTTATGTATGAAAGAATATTTTCTTCTAAAACAATTTACATTCAATTGCAGTTGTGCAACCCAAAAACTTTTTTTTAACTCTAATGTTCTGTAGTTTTTTATTAAATGTGTGTGTTTACAACAGTTTTTCTTTTTCGTTTGTTAAAATAAAATGTCATAATATGGGTGAAATCATAAATCAGCCTAACAGACATATTTATGCAAATATTCAACAACACTTATTCTGAAGTTTAATTATTAAAAACATGCAAAAGAAAAAGTGAATTGTAGTGCATTTAATACATTAGAAATGTATTGCTGACAAATGAGAGATTCCTATATATTTCAAACAAAAATTAATTAGAATTCTGGGGTGGGCTAATTATTAAGAGTTTTGTTCTAAATATGTCTCACAAAGTTGTTTGTATAGTTTTACAGTAAACAACATTTTAGTAGACGTCTTCAGTAAATCATGGTAAAATATATATATGATAGTCATTATATATTTACGTATTTAGCTCTAAATATAAATTATGTACTGCACTTATATTGTTTTGATCCTTGAAATCCCTATTTCGTCATTACATAACCCAAAAACTAAAACTAAAGATGACAAGAAAAAAAAAATTCTAATTTTACAGTACCTAATCTTTGGTGGAAATATGATTTTTTTTTTTATCTAAAATGTTTGTTCAATAACTCATGCACCAAATAGTCATTTTCTTCCTAAAAATAAACCTCGTCTAAATACAGACGTGCAGATAAACTGCAAATCATTTCACAGGGAGACTGCAATTAGACTGTCATCTTTGACTGCCACAGTTCAAGGCAAGTTATACAGGGTCAATGCAATCCCTCACCTTGAAAGTGCCAGCATAATCGTCAGGACTCACGCCCTCTCTTCCTTCCTTCAGAGCAATGAGGGTAAAACCACGAAAGTATGATGGGCTGGAGGCATACAAACTCACTGGAGAGAGAGAGAAAGAGAGAGAGAGAGAGAGAAGAAAATATAGGTCAGAGGTACCAAAAATGAGCTTAACAGTAGGTCAGATCTCAACTGTGTGCCAGGGCAAGTCGCAAACTGCTCTCGCATTTGGCAAGTACGTTTGCGTGTAAGCGTGTGGGTTGTGCGAGTGCTTTTCCCATGGAGCAGTGAATACATATGCATGTACAAACACGCTGGGCATAAAACCCATAAAAAGGCATCTGCTGCTTAATGAAGGCCGTTTACATGGAACCAAATGGCAAGTTATGGAGTGTTTCGGTACTGAAACTAATGTAAAACTCATGCCAAGAGGTAAATGATTGTTTAAATATTCAAATATTCAACAAGTTTTATTGCAAAATAAATCTACCTAAAGGCTAGGTATGTTTAAAGAAGTTAGATTTTATCTTATTAATAACCACGTGCTTATGTAGTGATAGTAAAAGCTTTGTGCAAAAGAAACAAAGCATTTATAAGACACTTTAAAAGTAGTCATCTATCTGACTGAAAACCAAATTACAATGGATGTTAAATTGCCAAAGTGTATCTAAGTTAACAGATAGTTCACCTAAAAATGACAATTCTGTCATCATTTATTTACTGTTAACTTGTTTCAAACCTTTATGTGGAAACCTGTAACTATTTTTTGACTTCCTAGTATTTGTTTTTCCTACTATGGGTGTCAATGGTAACAGGTTTTCAGCTTTCTTCAAAATATCTTCATTTGTGTTCAACAGAAGAAAGAAACATATAAAGGTTTGAACCCACTTGAGGGAGAGTAAATAACAAATGCATTTTCATTTTTGGTTGAACTGTCCCTTTAGCAGATGGTTTTGCTTCGTTTGTTATATTTAATCTTTGATTGAATGAATGAATGAATGAATGAAAATGGAAAATAAAAACATAAATGAGGCAGGGAGCTTGAAGAACTTTTTGCAATAATAGAAATAACCTGAGACAAAATGAGTACACTTAATGCAATCAGTTTTTTATTTAATATAAGCTTGTTAATTTTAATAAGGATATTAATTTCACATTTTAAAGGGAAAAATGCGAGTTTAGAACTTATAACTGTAATATAACAGAAAATATTAATGCTTTCTATTAACATGACAGTATGTAGATTACAATTATATAGACTCATTCACACGGTTAAGTATCACATTGTATAGCCTACCTAGTTGCAGCAGACACAAATATGAAAATTAGATCGAAATATTAAACGAATAACATATAAAGTACAATGGTAGTTACGTTTAAAAGCGTTTTTCATAATATATGTCATACTTGGTCACCATACAAAACGTTTTTTTAGTGTCAGTCAACCTTTACCTGTGAACACTAAAGATGACGCTTTACGCACCAATGTTTACAAACTCCACACATGCTGTTTATGCACTGAGCTGCATTTTAAAGCATCATAAATATTCTATAAAGCACTATCCAGTACCCTCTAACCTCTGTAGGTGCTCCCGGGTTGATAAGTTTCTGGCTCTCCTTCAACTTTGAGGCGAAACTCGTTCTGTCCGTCTCTCCGAGCGCTCCGCGCCTGCGTCCGCAAGATCCGACAGAAACCCCCCTCAGATCTCGAATGTCTCTCCGCGGTATCTCTTTTGAACGCATCCGTGTGGATCAAAAACACGTTTAAGAAAACTAACAGCACAACCAGTCCGTCCTTGTACATCATTCCCACAAGTTTGGAGTCGAACGCCAGCAAGAAAACGAACTGGAAAAGGGGCTCAAAACAAACAGAAGCATAAATCGAGAAACTTCTCTAATTCTTGGTCCATTCACGGGTAAAAAGAGATGAAAGACACTGTATCCATTCCCGCTGAGGAGAAGATTGCGGACCGCTGATAGTCCCGTGCCCGCGGAGCGCGAGATTGATTGAAGGCGAGCGCGCGGACACACAAGACTCAGATGTTGACTTTACTCACACTGAGAAATACCTATATGGTCTCCTTGATAACCGAGCTCAGACTTAAAGAGAACAGATTCAGACTTTAAACAAAACCTAGACACAGACGGCTGACATTCTTGGTGAGACGCTGTGTTTAGAAAGAGAGAGAGAGAGAGAAAGAGAGAGATGTCGAATGTTTGAACAGCCGCGAGCTGCAGCAGCAGGAGGACAGAAATACGGGGCTGCGCACTAAAGGAGACATGGACGATGATTTTTTTGGGAACTCCTCCGTCTGATTTGTGTGTGTGTGTGTGTGTGTGTGTGTGTGTGTGTGTGTGTGTGTGTGTGTGTGTGTTTGCGCAAGGGAATGATTTGATGGGAGGTATTTTTAATGTGAGAAATTAACTACTGTGTTTATTTCTGGTATAACAGCTCTTTTGGAGAATTGTATTTTCAATATGTAAGCATAGCCTATTACATTGCGTTTATGAGACGAATATCTGTATGTAAACAACCGTGCTAAAACACAATTGGCATATGGAACAGTTCTATAAACGTAGTTCATAGAGTCCCTGTTTTTTAAACAAAATTGGTCAACGTAGAGACAAAAACCGGACTGGAACCATGTGACTGGAATGGAGTAGGCTACTTAAATGTATAATTCTAAAAGATTCGGGATTAATTTACGGACCTTCAGTCCATTCATTATGTGCATGACTTTTTTCCCCTTTCATTAGAACTTATTTTTTAAGCTCATGGTGGTTCATAAAATGAAAGTCAATGGCTACCAGCACTTTGTGAGTCCAAAAACCATAAACAGGCAACACGAAATTAATATCTGTGGCTCCTGATGATACAACTGTGACACAGAACGCATTCTGGAGTCATGCTCTGCTTTATATCCATTTCAGGTTTTCTATTTCTCAATAATGAGGAAAAAAATCCACTCCAAACTATTGGACCATTGTGGAGTAAAAATAAAACTAATGCACATCAGTAAACAGTCTTTTTTGTAATGAAAATTATCAATCAATATTTATTAATATTGGATTTGGTTATAAAGGAAAATGACCAACCGATATCACAGTAACATTCAGAACTAATTTTCATTATGCAAGAAATTAAGGTTAAATTTTGTACAATCTTGGCAATATTTTACTATAATATATAAAAATTAATAACTATGTACATTACTAAACACATAATTACCTTGCAATTAATTCCAGACCACAAACTGACAATTAATTACAAAGAAACAGCTAATTGTGTGGTAGAAAGACTGCAATAGCACCCCACCTGCAAATATGGTCAAATCCAGTAAAGAATGGTTAATACTCACTCATTGATCTATATAATTACATTCTAATCATCTGCATGCGCTGCATTTTTATCAGATCAGAGAGAAGTTAGAGAACCACACCAGCAGATGTCATTAACTCTTCCTAACTGACTGCACTGTAAATATATCATAATAATTAATAAAAAAATGATTTCCCACACTTCAGTACCCCAAATAGTTAGCTTACAAATGCAGTCATTTCTATCTATAGAAAAAAAACTGATATTTTAATATTATTTTGGATTCATTAAAAAGACTTCATCCAACTGGCTATTTCATTAAAACATTATATTTGTATATATCCCCATTATGAGAAACGTTTTTAATTAATACATTTTTTTTTCTTGAAGTTTGCATTAGATAATATTTAAAAAATAATTTTATTTTAATAAATAATTGTATTTTATCCGTACCCGAAATAAATGTTTTTTTTTTAACTGTTTTTTTCCCACCAAAATTATTTTAAGATTGTTTGCAACCATTTACACCGATTCAGAAACAAAAAACAAAACAGCTTCACCAAAAGGACTAACCAAAGTCATCACTTTCTCAAAACACAAAGGTTAAATCTCCTCATAAACATCTCCAAGGACGACCTTTCAGGTTGAGTTGTTAGTTTGGCACCTCACACATTCACTAACCTGTGTGTGATCTTGCCACCCGACCTATTGATCTGCCTGGGGTTTTGACAACTCAAGGGGCTGTAAAATACGGCAGAAGGTTTGTTTGGCTGTATTCCCCCAGTAAGCTTGAGGTTTGTGTAAGAGAAACACATGAGCAGCATTTCAGCCTGTTAATGCTTCAGTTCATCTCTGGCACAGACTGAGCAACTCTGGAGAGAGATGAGAAAAAAAAACCTTTAGATGGAGTATACGAACAGGGAATGGTAAGTCTTTTCAGGAGTTTTTTTTTATTTGGAAAAGCTTCTGTTTAAGGGACACTCCACTTATTTTTGGAAAAGAGCTTATTTTACAAGTCACCTAGACTTAAACAGTTGAGTTTTACCATTCTTTAATGCATTCAGTTGATCTCCGGGCTTTTAGCTTAGCTTAGCATAAATAATTGAATTGGATTGGAAAATTAGCATCGCGCTCAAAAATGACCAGAAAGTTACATTGTAGTTATATTGTGTATTAAGACCAATGGAAAATGTAAAGCTGCGCCTGCTGCATCAGGAGTAAAATATATTAAGCAGTGCTGTTAACAAGTAGCAGGGGACAATTTTCAGGTGCTGCGTAATATCATTGGGCCTGCAGCAGCTATAGTACGTCAGCAACTTTCCTTGATTATTACGACAGAATGTTATAGCCAGTATATTTCCTAGCCATATCGACCTAGAAAAGAGCAACTTTTCATTTTCACTTTCAGTTTAGTACACAATGTAACTACAGAAGAGTCCAGCTTTAAATATACAAATTATCAAAATTCTTTTTTTTTATTTAACTCAAGACTCTAATGGTCTAATCTGATTAAATTATTTATGCTAAGCTAGGCTAAGCTAAAAGGCTAAACAGACCTGGCGATCAACTGAATGGATTCAACTGTTTAAGGGACTTGTACAATGAGCCTATATAAAATAAGTCAATTTTCTTGCCCAGAGAATCCAGTGACACGGAGTATATATTTAAAAGTCAGTTAAATACAGAGAAAGAAGTGAAACGTTTCAGCTCCAGCATCCAGATAAATCATAGAGGTTGTTTGTGGTGGGACTGATTGCTGGCAAGACTCATCTTAAATGGAGAGTTCAATGAGTTCAACTTCACATCCAAACGCATATGTAAATATACATAAACATAAAAAAATTAAATAGCAATACTTTAGGATTATTTACAGTATATAATAGAATACATTTTTTCCTGAAAGTTTATATGAATTTCCCACTATATTTTAAGCCACCTTACGTCACAAATATAAGATATTCATTCATTCATTCATTTTCTTTTCGGCTTAGTCCCTTTATTAATCTGGGGTCGCCACAGCGGAATGAACCGCCAACTTATCCAGCATATGTTTTACGCAGCGGATGCCCTTCCAGCTGCAACCCATCACTGGGGGACACCCATACACACCTATTCACACTCATACACTACAAACAATTTTGCTAATCCAATTCACCTATAGTGCATGTCTTTGGACTGTGGGGGAAACTGGAGCACCCGGAGGAAACCCACGCAAACACAGGGAGAACATGCAAACTCCACACAGAAATGCCAACTGACCCAGCCGAGGCTCGAACCAGCAACCTTCTTAGATATAATGTAGCGATTTTAAGAAATAGATGCATATGTAAAAAAATAGCATCGAAATTAATTGAAATACTTGCTAATGTAAGAATATAGACTCGCAATTATGATATAAGAAATATCCACAAATTTAAAAACAGTGTTGAAATCATGTGAATGTGTTTCGTAAATGCAAATTATAGCGTTGAAATAGCATAAAAATTGTGAGAAATAGTAAGATATGTAAAATATAGCGTTGAACTTGCATAAAAGAGTCACACGTTTAAAAATGTAATGGCTAGAAGCAGGCACTAATGTAAAATACTATGTTTAAATTGTGTGAAATAGTCATACATGTAAGGTATAAAGTTATAATTACAGTATGAAAAATAGTTGAAATTGCATGAAACAATGGCAAATATAGTGCTGAAATTGCGAGAAATGGCCATAAATGTTTAACAAATTTGCAATAACAGGAAATAGCTGCAAATGCACACTGTAAAAAATGCAGGGTTCCACACAATGCATTCATGTTGTCCCAACACAAATCGATTAAGTTATTAAGTTATTGATAATTGTGTTGTTTCAGCTCATTTTAAATAAGTAGTTTGAACAAAGCAGCAAAAAATTTTTTTTGTTTTTTGAGTGTAAGACAATCTTTCAATTGCAAGAAATGGTTGCAAATGTAACATATAAAGCTGAAATTGTGTGAAATACTAGCAAATGTAAGTCTTTGTGTAGACATAAGTAACTCTTACAGTTTTTCTCAAATGCTAAAACACTAAAACCCATTGGCTGAACGAAGTTCTCAGTTGCCTGACCTCATTTAGCTAATTGTGCAGTCTGTTGTCAATACCTTAAACCATTTCACATAGTAAAACACAACGTGCAGATCTTACTTAGACTTTTCAGCAAAACTCTAAACACATTCTCATTCTCAAAACACATTCTGCACTCTAATGCAGGTCATGCTGGTAAACACAAGTAGCAACAAATTAAATACAAATAGAGAAAAGATGTCATTGATTAAACACAACCACTCACAATTGATGTCACGCTTTTCAAATGATGTGACACAACCGATAAGCAAACAGGTTGTTGAAGGTGGGATGGAGAGTGTCTAAGCATTTCTTGAATCCGATTGAGTAGTTTTATGGAAAGTGTGTGATAGACAATTCTACACCTGAGTAAATCTGCTACAAGTCATGGATTTAGCATGTGGTGATATAGGTGAGGAATCATGTCAGGCCTGTATACGGCACACAAGAGGTTTCCTCCCCCGTTGCTTCAGGAGAGACAATATTGCGTTGTGTGTGATGTCGATGAAGTGGTCTGGCCTGACCCAGACCAAAGACTAGAAGCAAATTGATCACGTTTCCACCTTTGATTTTTGTCCCTTTTAGTATTGTTTGCTGTAATACACTGTGTTGTAGGCTGTATTGTACAATGAACAAATTGTATTGACCTGAACATTGAGATTAAAAATTTACTTCTCCCTGAGAACTACATGTTTTGAACCACGTGTTTTCTGTTTTGTGTTGTATTGTTTACTTACAATACAACACAAAACAGCTAACTTATTGCTTACTGCTTGACAGTGTATGTCATTTTGATCACTTTGCTTCTTATTTGATCACTTTTTTTCTTATTTGATTTCTAAGCAAAAGAGAAGCCAGAGGTTTTGTTAATAGTGCTTGAAGATGAGGTTTTGTGTTTAATGGTGTAAGAAAATGGAGCAAGGGTTCAGAAATTGTGTTTTAGCAATCCAGAAAATGTTTTTATGTTAAAAATAAAAGTTGCAATTGCACAAATTTGTTACAAATCTGGGATATAGTGCCAATCTAGTTCTCACAGATAGTTGCAAATGTAAGATGTAACGTAAAATATAACATATAAAGTTGCAAATGTTTCATAAGAAAGCTAAAATGAAATACACTCAAAAAATATGTTTGCTGTTTGTACAAACTGATAATTTAAAATGAACTGAAACAACACAATTATACAATTTTTGGGGGGTACAACTTAATCTTTTTGTGTTTAATCCACTTAAATTTGTAACAACTAGTAAGTTAACTTAATTCCTTCATGTTGTCCCAACACAAATCGATTGTGTGGAACCTTGCATTTTTTTTATTGTGTATTAGGGAACGCAAGATAAAGTTACATTCCAAAAACAAATATTAACAGTTTAGAGAGAGATGAAGGTGAGAACTTGTTTTTTGGTGAACTATCCCTTTAAATAACCATTGCAGTATCAATCTGCTTTGCATCCAGACGTCATTTCAGTAACATTCACTTTAGACAAACCTATTGGTGATTAAGTCAGATGGCAATTTAATGTTCATGGAGACAGCTTTTACAACTTAAGGAAATGGTCGAGGTTGCAGGAAGCTCTTTATTTTTAAAGTGCTAAAAACAGTTTTCAGATACGTCAGCGCACATCATATAATCTTTCTGTTTATCCTGAAACATCATGGTGAATTCTGAAGCTGCAGCACTGATAGAAAATTGGTCTGGGCCACATGCGGCTCAGAGAAACGCTGTTTAAAAGATCAGGTGCGAAACACCTCTCATGTATATGTTAATGACATGCCGCATCAGCAGTTTAAGACAGCTGGAGAGCAGGACAGGAGTGGACCTGCAGAGCTAAAAGCCACTCGCTGCCTTTCAAGTCAAAGCATTTCAATCGGTTCTAAGTATTATGAATAACACATCATAAAGCTCTGGTGCTTGTTTTCATGTAGTGATCCCCGAAGGAAAGGCTCCCTAAAGAAATGTTTCTGCTTGTGAGTGACAGCTGTTTAAAAGTGCTGAAAAGGCATCTGTGTTTTGTTCCGTGTTTTCTTATCGTTTATGTAAATGTGCAAGCTACAATTTTAAATGTTTTATGCATTTAGGGGTCATGCAGAAAGCACCTCAGAACAACCAAAGTAAACAAGGTAATTAAAAAATAAAAAAATTAAGGATGAACACTTATGTAGTTGCAGATGTGAGATAGAGAGATGCTGTACATAACATTAGAAAAAATCGAAATCAAAATATATATATTTTTTTTCAATTTTTCCAAAAATCTGAATTAAACATGATCTAGTTACAAACTGTGTTTAGTTGCAGTTTCCAGAAATAGTTCCTTATGTAAAATAACAGTCCCATCTGTTAGAAACAGTACAAATAGACCTAAAAAAGTTCACAAAGTGGGTGAAAAATTCACAAACATGAGATGGGATATAAAGAGTTGTAAGAAATAGTCTGAAATGTGAGATTTAAAGTGGCAATAGTGAGAAATAGTCACAAATGTGAGATATAGAGTTACAATAGTGAGAAATAACCACAAATAAAAGACATAAAATTGCAGTTGTTAGAAATAATTGCACATGTGAGGATTACAATGGTTAGAAATATTAATAGCGAGAACTTGTCACAAATGTGAGATAGTTAAAATTGTGAAAAATGGGAGATACGAAGTTACAACTGTGAGAAATGTCACAAGTGAAATATAAAGTTTCAGTTTTGAGAAATTGTCGTAAATGTGAGATATAAATTTGCAATTGTTAGAAATAGTCGCAAATAGGAGATATAAAGCTACAATTGTTAGAAATAGTCGCAAATAAGAGATATAATTTAAAAATTGTGAGAAATAGTCCCAAATGTGAAATATGAAGTTACAATAATAAGATGTAGTCGCAAATGTGAAATATGTTGCAATTGTTAGAAATAGTTGCAAATGTGAGACATGAAGTTACAATAATAAGATGTAGTCGCAAATGTGTAATATAAAGTTACAATAGT
>CAIGQW010054212.1:9283273-9297475 GCA_903798125.1 Danio choprae | reverse complement strand
GAGTGAGAGAGAGTGAGAAATGTATCATACAAATGATTGTATGATGTATTTATCTTCCAAGTCATATAATAGCTTTGTATGGGAAATATAGTGAAGTTTAACTTATTAAACTTATTTCTTCTCCCCCAGTGAGAGTTAACAACTGCAACTGGATCTTCTGTGAGCATATAAATGAATCATTTGCGCATGAATCTTTCAGAGTTTTGTGAACTGATTCGCTGATTCATTTAAAAGCTTAAACTGAAAAGCTTTTTTTTCTGCAAAAGAGCAAAACAAATGAATAATTTGTATGGAATAATAGAATTTTCATGATATTTGCTGAACAATGAAATCAGAATTATTAGATTGTGAATATAAAGTTGTTGTCAGGGTTCTGTGTTTTGTGTCATGTGTTTTCCCCATCTGCTTTTCTGTGTTTTCCCATACCATGTGCGTTTTTCATGTGATCCCTTTGTTCTAGTTTACCGCCGTTTGTGATTGTTCAGTGCTTCCACCTGTGTCTCACCCCTGTATCCAATTAGTTCTATTATGTGCTGTGTATTTAAGTCCTGTGTTTTGTTCAATCCAGGGTCTGGTATTGAAAGTCATTCCTTTGTGTTCCAACATATGATTCCAGTGTTCTGTTTGTAATAAATATTCGTCTTTTGATAATTCCTGGGATCCTGTGCTTTTATGAGCGTGAAATGAGCCGAGTCGTGACAGAATACCGGACCCAAACAGTAAAGTGCGAAGTGTGTTTTCCCCCGTTTTATTTTTATAGTCTGTTTTGCCCCTCAGTGTTTCTTTTTCTCTCCCTTCGTGTCTCCCCATGGACCCCACCCGCCGCCCTGAAATCCTTCTCCTCCTGCTCGAGCAGGGGGAGAAAAGCCTTGAGGACCATACCAGACTGTTTTTGCTTCTAGCAAACTTTACCACCAGCTATCCGTATGAGGTGCTCTGTGGGTTCTACAATGTGAGCCTGAACGCCGCCTGCAGAGCACGCTCGTCCAAAAATGGTCCTTAAGGCAATTTTGCTGCATATGTGGAGTGGACACTGGCAAGGAATGGATCTGCATTCACCATCTGTGAGGAGGAAGACTTCGCCAGTGCCACTCCAGACCTAGTGACCAGCCCAACACCTATCTGCCGGGAGTGCATGCCAGAGCCCTCCACAGACGTAGAGCCCCTGTGGTGTATGAGCCATCGCCAGCGAGAGTGACAGAGCAGAATACCACCGAGCAGGAGGAGCTCAACTATTTGTCTGACCAGGTGTGTGAGCCGGCAACATCGCTCATCATGGGAGTGCTGGTGGATATTGATGGACCGGGTGAGTCCGCCCACCTCCCCGCTGCTGAGGGTGAGCTGTCCCTGGACCCAGAACTACTGCTCATAGACATCTGGAGCGAAGTCAAGCCCCTTCCGCTGTTCCCAGACAGCAATGATATAACTCTGCGTCTACTGTTCCCAGGCAGTCTCCGAGCCCCCTTGATCCCTGAGGAAGTTAGCTCCAGGGTCTTGAGCAGCACTCCACCCAACCCACCCTCTCCTCCTCTGCTTATGATAGAGTCTTCAGCCAGTCAGCCAGCACCAACTCCTATGCTGGTAGCCAGCCCCTCAGCTCACCCTCAAGCTTCAGGTGGGGAAGTTTCGCTGTGGGCCTGCCAACCAGCTTTGGCATCTGGAGGATATCACCTGGCGTTGTCAACTCCGCCCTCCGAGCTGCGGACTCCCCCTCGGCCCTACGATCTGCCGGCTCTGCGTTGGCTCACTCCTCCATTGTCTCCTCCCTGGACTGTCAGCCCTCCAGCTCCGCCAGGCTCCCTCATCCCTCTGGCTCCGCCTTGGTCAGTCGTCACCCTGCCTTCGTCTCCTGACTCCACTCCTGTGGCTGCGCATAGTCGCTTCGGCCTACTGGCTATGTTGAGCTCCTCCTTCCCTCCAGCGTCTCCTTGGTCCTCTGTCGCTCTGGCTCTGCCGCAGGCTTCCGGACCTACATCTTCGCCTCGGTCGGGTGAGCAGCCTGCTCCACCTAGGCCCTCTGGGACTTCGGCATCACCCTCGCCCATCTGCTCTCTGTCTTTTCCTATAACTGCTATTTTTCATCTATAACAATCCATTTTTTTTTCTGGTTTAAATACATTATGAACAGCAGCTACGCTAAATATTTTCTTTATTTTCTATTTCCACCTGGGGATACTCATCCAGAGGTCCCTACAGATTTGCAGCGCCATCGATGCGATCCTAGACCTGTGAAGAGATGATCCGAAGGTATCCTGGACCAGGCAGTATCCAGAGCTGATACCGTGGTGGCCATGGAGGAATGGAGTGCATGAGACTGATTCCTGAAAGGCTACAGTGACGAACAAGTCTACGCTTGATCCTGTCGGCCAGCCTAACCTCCCGCTGGTGCCCTACCCTCACCTGCAGCTTCCACGATAGATGTCCAGCTTCTCCAGCCCCGGCACCTAGACTGCAGCTCCACATAGGAAGTTTGGCCAGAAGAAAATGATCGTGCCTAACATAGCCTGGTTTCTCTCGAGGTTTTTTTTCCTTCTCTTCGTCAATTGGTGAAGTTTTTTTTCCTCGCCACTGTTGCCACTGGCCTGCTCGGATCGGGACTTGTGGAGCTGCGCTTTGGTGGATTTGCTCTTCATTATTGAACTTTTAGCAGTGAAACTTAAACCACACTGAACTGAACTCTGAAATCTGGACTTTACTAGAACTTGTTAAGGTGCTTTGATTGTAAAAAGCGCTATATAAATAAACTTGAATTGAATTGAATTCCTGGCTCCTCCCTCTGGTGTCTCTTTTCTGGTCCCGTCGTCCTCTCTGCGTTCCCCAACTTCTCTCCAGAGTCCTCCCTGGCCTCCGCCCCTTCCTCCCTTGATGTTGTTGTGTTTAGAAGGCGCGAGGATGCGCCTTCAAAAGAGGGGGGTAATTTCAGGGTTCTGTGTTTTGTGTCATGTGTTTTCCCCATGTGCTTTCTGTGTTTTCCCATACCATGTGCGTTTATGTCATGTGATCCCTTTGTTCTAGTTTCCCATCATTTGTGAATGTTCAGTGCTTCCACCTGTGTCTCACCCCTGTGTCCAATTAGTTCTATTATGTGCTGTGTATTTAAGTTCTGTGTTTTGTTCAGTCCAGGGTCCGGTATTGAAAGTCATTCCTGTGTGTTCCAACATATGATTCCAGTTGTGAGTGTTCTGTTTGTAATAAATATTCATGTTTTGATAATTCCTGCGATCCTGTGCTTTTATGAGCGTGAAGTGAGCAGAGTCGTGACAGTTGTAAGTTGGAGAAAAAAGTCAGAATTGTGAGATAATAAAAAAGCAGAACTATGTGCTTCTATATTTCCATTCTTAGTTAATTTTTTGTGAGTCTAATGATTCATTATATGAAAATTGAGTAAAAACTAAGAACTCTGACTTAATTCATCACGACTGAAGAGATTCATAAAGCATGAGTCATTCACTATATAAGTCCTCTGAGGTCATGTGATATATTTTTTTAAGCAAAACCCCTAAATTTGATTCATTAAACTACTTGATGATTGCAAGACATAAACTTGGAACTAAGTGATACTCAGAACTGCTAAAAAGAGACAGATTTCTTCTTCTGTGTAGAATTCTGACCATTCCTCCAATTCTTAGTTTATATCTCACAATTCAGACTTTTTTTTTTACCTCTTAATTGCAAGAGAAAAAGTACATGCGCATAATTATGATTATCAAAATTCCTAGGCATAAATGAATTTGGAATTCTGTATTTTTCGTTCAATTCTAAGCTTGTATTTTACAATTGTGTTTACATTTCATAAGTATCTCCAAATTGCAAGAAAAAAAGTCAGAATTATACCTCACAAATCTGTCATTTTGTCTTGCAATTCTGAGAATCAAACAATTATTTGAGTTTACATTTTGCAATTTTATCAGTTTCTTCAGATGAAACAGATTTTAATAAAGCATCAACTCAGTAGTTTAATGAATCAAATTAGAGTATTTTCCACAATCAAAGCTATCATATGAACTCAGAAGACTTGTTATATTGTGCATGAATCACTTTAGTAGTGATTCAAGTGAATCAACATTGAACCTCTTCGAGCTGAATAATGACACTCTTGTCTTTTTAGAGATTTTTGTACAGCTAAAATTGTAACCAAAGATTTTTAAGATCTACTGAAGAACTTTCCAACATTAATACTGCTCCTTTCTTATTTAATACAATGAAGCTGCTTTTGAAACGATATAAATAAAGTGCTATAAAAATAAATATCACAATCCATTCACTTTCATTACATGGAAAAAGAGTGTCCAGAATATTCCACGGAGGAAAGAGCGTCAAACGGCTCTGAAACGACATGAGAGCTAACTTTTCATTTAATACGAAACAACAAAAGGGTGCGAGGAAACTACCGTAACAAGCCAATAAAAAGTCGAGCACCGCATTTCCTCGCCAAAGTTATTTTTTGTTATTTGCGAGGGCGCTTTTTTATGGCGCTGCTAAAACATCTCTAAAAAGCTGCAAGCAATTTGAAGTGCCCATAAATCCAGTTTAATTGTTTTAAAATGGCCTGTAAATTCGAGCATGTTTTGTTGATTTCTGATGTACAGAGCCACTCGAGCACCAATGATGTCATGGTGAACAGCATCGGGTTTCGCCTTCCTGTTTTAATTGGAGCTTAATGTACTCATGCTATCAGTGAGGAAACCACTTCAGACGTCCCCTTTTGATGCACCATGCGTCAGAATAATGAGGTCTGGATGTAATCTAAGCCTCATATTAGTGCTTTTAAAAGCTAGGATTAATGTTTGCCTCCTGAAAATGGATTTTAAGCATAAGAAATAGTCATTTGTTTTAGAAATGCTTACGTGTATTGATTCACTAAGAAGAATTGGCTCGTAAGAGTCATTTGAGTCAAGAATTAATATGCCAATGTGCATTTGATTCACTAAAAAGAACCAGCTCATTAGAGTTATTTGTTTCTGAATCAGACTCCTCCCATGAATCATTTAAGAATCAGATCACACTGGTTGTATCTGAATCACTATAAAGAATCAACTTTAGGAATCAAACATGTATTTGTGTGTGTGTGTGTGTGTGTGTGTGTAAAATTCACTTCATTATATGAGTCATTTGTTTGTGAATCAGACTATACTGGATGTTTGATTCACACAAAAAATGAATAGCTTCATAGGAGTCATTTGTTTGTGAATTAGAGTACAGTAGTTTCCTGTATGCATTTGATTCACTACAAAGAACTGATTCACAATAATCATTTTGTTAGGAATCATGCCTCCATGCATTTGATTCACTAAAAATAATCAACTCCCTGGATTTATTTGTTCGTGAATCAGACTACACTGGTTGCCTTTCGTTTAGTCATTTAAAAATCACATTACACAGGTTGTATTTGAATCAGTATAAAGAACTGACTCATAAATGTCATTTGTTTCAGGAATCAAACATGCCTAAAGTACATATATATTTGTGTGTGTGTGTGTGTGTGTGTGTGTGTGTGTGTGTGTGTGTGTGTAAAATTACCTACATCATAGGAGTATTTTTTTTTGTAAATCAGACTATACTGGGTGTTTGATTCACCAAAATTGAATAGCTTCATAGGAGTCATTGGTTTGTGAATCAGAATAGTTGCCTGCATGTATTTGATCAATTAAAAGGAACCAGCTCATTAGTCATTTGTTTGTGAATTAGAGTACAGTAGTTTCCTGCATCTATTTGATTCACTACAAAAAACCGATTCACAATTTTTGAAAAAATTTTCAGAAATCTACATGCCTGCATGTATTTGATTCTCTAAATAAATTGCCTCATCATAGGAGTGCTTTGTTTGTGAATCAGACTATACTGGGTGTTTAATTCACTAAAAATAAATAACTTCATAGGAGTTATTTGTTTATTAGTCAGGATAGTTGCCTGCATGTATTTGATCAATAAAAACAAAACAAAACTGCTCATTAGAGTCATTTGTTTGTGAATGAGAGTACAGTAGTTTCCTGCATCTATTTGATTCACTACAAAGAATCGATTCACAAAAATCTTCTTTCTTTTTTTCCTGGAATCTACATGCCTGCATGTATTTGATTAACTAAATAAATAGCTTCATCATAGGAGTCATTTGTTTGTGAATCAGACTATACTGGCTGTTTGATTCACAAAAAAATAACTAGCTTCATAGGAGTCATTTGTTTGTGAATCAGAATAGTTGCCAGGATGTATTTGATCAATTAAAAAGAACAAGCTAATTAGATTCATTTGTTTGTGAATGACAGTACAGTAGTGTCTACATCATCTATTTGATTCACTACAAAATCTTTTTTAGGAGTAATTTGTTTGTGAATCAGAACACACTGGTTGCCTGCATTTGATCAATTAAAACAAATCTTCAGTTTCAGACACCTTATATGGTATCTTATATCAAGTATTTGATTCAAACAAAAACAATAATTGACTCTTATATGTCATTTGTTTAAGAATGAATCACTAGTCGCCTGTATGTATTTCAGTCCCTATTAAGAACCAGCTCATAAGAGTCATTTGCTTCAAAAATCATAGTTGTCTGCTTGTGCAATGCTAGATTTTACTTTCCTGCTTTAATTGGAGCTTAATATACTGATGCTGTCACTGAGAAAAGCGCTTCAGATGTTGTCTTTTGATGCTCCAAGTGTTAAAATAATGAGCTCTGGGTGCAATTTAATGCTTTAAAAAAATTAATAAATATTGATGCCTCCAAAAAGCGTGTTTTAAGCATGAAAAGAAGAATTTGGAGACCCAAAAGGGATAATAAAAAGTCCTGAATGTGTCAAAAGAGAAGAATGGGATGCAAGCAACCTCTTTTCTCAAACGAATCCACTGTCAGAATACTTGCAGAACAATGCATCTTGAAATAAAGCGGTTACGTGCGAGACCACCTCTAATCTCAAATCCCACCGGCGCTTTGAGTGTATTCTAATCTGCCCGTTTTATGAGCTAAATTTGCCCAACAGCGCTGGCCTTGTCCAAACCACAGTAATTACCTGTGTTATCTGAAAAGAGAGGGCTTAGGCCATTTTCTTCTGCTAAAACAGCCACTTTGTGTGTCACATTACAAAAGCAGACACTGCTTTTAGTATTGTGTTCAGAAATATTTAATATTCTGAATGAAACTAGACGTGCTGCCCTTGTTCACTTCGGTTTGTGACTCCGAGCAGCAGAACACAATCAAAGTCCATTAAGGGTGGAACAGCAAATCATATCTCTTGAATTTAAATGTCCTCTGGAGAAGAAGTATGACTCACATTAAATGTTATTAATTCAAGCTAACTCATAGGCCACATGCAGATTAAGCTATAGAGCTGAAAAACTACACCTTTTCCAGAAAGAGTATATTATGATTACTGACATTACAAATAGAGTAAATGGCAATTAATACATTTGAAGAAATTATGAAAAAACCTGAAGTGGTATTCTTTAAAAAAAATAAAAACCTTACATGGGAGTCATTCGTTTGTGAATTATATTACATTGGATTATCTGAATACATTACCCAGCAGGCACAGGATGTCAACATGACCTCATTTTGACGATGAACCCAAACGTCGTGGAATGTTGCATTTTGGGTGAAACTGAAAATCAGGTTGACGTCAGAACAGACGTAATTTTTGTCACTTCCAACGCAACCTAAAAACAACCAAATATTAACGTCTAATGATGTTACAGCTTGAAGTTGTGTGGACGTTACCAATATGACATCTATCAGACATTGGATTTTGGTTGCCATATTTGATGAATAAATGTCAGTATTTAACATCAATATGACTTTAGTTTAAGATGTTGGCTTGACGTTGGATTTTGGTCACTTTCCAACACAACCTAAAATCAACCAAATATCAACGTCTAATGATGTTACAGCTTGACATTGTGCGGACGCTACCACTATGACATCTATCAAACGTTGGGACGTTGCATTTTGGGTGGAAATGAAAATCGGTTTGACGTCAGAACCCATAGTCAGACTGATGTCATTTTGGTCACTTTCCAACACAACTAAAAACAACCAAAAATCAACATCTAATGATGTTACAGCTTGATGTTGTGTGGACGTTACCACTATGACATCTATTAGACATTGGATTTTGGTTGCCACACCTGATGAATAAATGTCAGTATTTGACGTCAATATGATGTTGGTTTAAGATGTTGGCACGACGTTGGATTTTGATCACTTTCCAACCCAACCTAAAATCAACCAAATATTAACGTCATTTGATGTCACTATTTGACGTCAAAATAACATTGTCCTTAGAGACTGGCTAGACTGAATTTTAGTCACCCGACATCATGACCTAAATCTAACCTATTGTAATAGTAATGTCTTATGACGTTTTGTGCCTGCTGGGTAGATTCACGCACGCACGCACGCACACACACACAACACACACACACACACACACGCACACACACACTAAAAAACAAACAGATTCATAAGTCATTTATTTCAGAAATCAACATGTCTACATGTATTTGTGAGTGTGTGTATAAAATTAGTTGGCTCATAGGAGTTTTTTTTTGTGAAACAGACTACACTGGTTACCTCATGAGTCTTTTAAAGAATCAAATCACACTACATGAAATTGAATCACTATAAAGAACTGACTCATAAAAGTTGTTTGTTACAGGAATCAGCATGTATTTGTGTGTTTAAAATTTGTTGGGTCATAAGAGTCATTCATTTTAGTGAATCAGACTACACTGGTTTGCGTGTAAGAGAGTAGTTTTCTGCATTTATGAGATTCACAAAAAAAGAGCCGACTCATAGCAGTAATTTGTTTCAGGAATCTGCATCCCTGGATTCATATGAATCATTGGTTAGTGAATCAGACTACACTGGTTGCCTGCAAGCATTTGAATCACTAAAAAGAACCAGCTCATACACAAAAGAGTCGTATTTTTTCCAGAAATCTACATGCCTTAAATACATATTTGATTCACTTAAAAGAATCAGCACTTGAGACTCATTAGTTTCATAAATTTGCACCCCTGCATGTTTTTGATTCACTATAAATAGGTGACTCACACAGGAATCATTTATTTGTGAATAATGAATCACTGTCATTTAAATAATGAGTCATTCATGAGTCATTTAAGAATCAGATCACACTACTTGCAGTTGAATCACAATAAAGAACTGACTCATAAAAGTAGTTTGTTTTAGGAATCATTGTGCCTACAGTGTGTATTTGTGTGTGTATAAAAAGAACTGCCTCATAGGAGTCATTGTTTTTCATTTGTTTTAGGAATTTACATCTCTTGGATTCTTATGAATTATTGTTTTGTGAATAAAACTATACTGGATAGCCTGCAAGTATTTGAATCACTAAAAGAACGAACTCATACACAAGAGTCATATTTGATTCACTTCAAAAAATCAGCTCATGACACTCCTTTGTTTCATGAATCTACAATACATCCCTGCATGTTTTGATTCACCATAAATTCACAAAGATTGATAATGAGATTTTATTTTATTTTTATTTAATAAATTTGAATGTTATGAGAAAAAAAAGGATTCGTTGGATTTACTACATTACTACATTTGATTTGTTTGTCTTAATTCAGCCCATATAAATTGTTTGCAACCACTTACCTAAAAAAATAAAAAAATGTAAATCTAATTAATTATTTATTTCAGTGCACCTTAATTAAAAAACTTTTTTTTTATAAATTTGCAAGAGCACTTACCATCCATGGTTTTCAGGATATGATATTTTAGATGGTTATAAAAGAGATTTCACAGTTTTTTCAACTCCAATGCACACAGCAGTTCCACTGAGACCTTTTCCTCTCCAAATTGAAACTCCAGAGGACTCGAGGGACAGAGGAACAAGTGAACGATGACACTTCTCAAAAGTGTGGCCAGGGTGAAACTGCAACCAACAAGAGAGAGGAAATTAATGAGCACTCCGTGGTTCGTGAAGTGTGCTTTTGCATGGCCTTCTCGACGCAGAACACGCTTCTATCGTACAACAAGGGCCAAAGCTTAAGTGTTTATTCCATCAGATATCAGAGAGGATGTTGACATCAAAATAGAGACATATGGAGGACCAGCTGAATAGGGTTGCCATGTCTTTGATCTTTTTTCCATTTAGAAATAATAATAAAAAAAGATCAAGGGATATTATATACGATACCTGTCAATAGTTTTGAGTAATTATGATTTTTCTTTTTTTTTTGGAAAAGTCTCTTTATGCTCACCAAGATTGAATTGAATTGGTCAAAATATTGTAGAATGTTCGTACAATTTAAAATATTTTTAATATGCTGACATAGTGCTCAATTCTCAATTATAGTATTGTTGGTGATGAAAAAAATATATTGAGCAATATTAAAAATATTGAGAACTGTTTAAAAAAAATGGTAATACACAATTATTATGTATCTTAAACTTAAAAGAAAATATATAAAATTTATTAGATTATTTTAAAAAATGTTTCATATTTTATTTATATTTCAGCTAGTTGCAAAGAAAAAAAATCTCATTTCCATGCAAATGAAAACTAAATAAACAAACAAAATGAAAAAAGATATCAACGTTTAACACATTTAATATTTTACAAATACTTAAACTAACACATTAAAATGAAAACCAAAAACCAAAATAAAACAAAAATTCAAAGTATAGAAATACAAGTTATTGAACGATATTAAAAATAAATCATTCAGATTTGTATCACAATAATAAACAGATTTTTAAAAAATATTAAAAGTAAAACAACTATTGTAAATTTCAATAAAAGTTCACAATATTTTTTCTTTTTTATTATTATTATTATTCAAATATTACTATTTATTAATTTTCTATTATTATTATTATTATTATTATTATTATTATTATTATTGTTGTTGTTGTTGTTGTTGTTGTTGTTGTTGTTGTTGTTGTTGTTGTTGTTGTTGTTGTTTTAAGGAATTTCTGATCAAATTATTACAATCTTAGTAAAGATATGTATAGGTAAAATAAATAAATTCCTACTTAAAAAGATGTTTTTAATACCCATTAATAGTAATTCAAATTAAATGAAATAAAAGTCAGCACAAGAATTTCATGTTTACATAAAAAAATTTGGTTGTGCTAAATAACACTATTTCAACACTGTATTATTTTTAAAAACATATTTCAAACAGCAAGTGAGACATTTCCATTTGCTCTGCTTTCTATGACAATAATATCACTTTTGTGTATTTAAGCCATAAGCTGATGCAGACACCAAAAAGGAATGTCTCGATTTTGACGCACAAATATAAAGACACTTATCTAACATACACATTGCACCTTGTGTTGTTTATACAGTCAGATAGAGTCAGTTGGCAAGTGTTTCGGCTCATGCATCATTTTTCTAAATAGTCTGCCATCTAAAGGCAGTTCAAGGCGAGATGGAAAGATTCTTCAGAGAAATGAAGCGTCAAGGCAGTAATGTAAGCGATGTATGACACTTACAAATCGTGTTGAGCAGATAAGAGCAAAGAAAATCCACCGACCGCACAGATTGCAGACACATCCAAGACCACATTGCCTCCATTTAGTATATTTGATGAATTTACAAGCCAAGATTGCAGTACACCTATTTTATGTGCACTATGGAGACAATATATATACATATATATATATATATACACAGCGGAGATCAACCTTTTTTTCTCAAATAACCTAACCTTTATTATTCAAAGTTTGAAGAGATTTTAGCTGTGGCTATACCAAGCTAGCAGAACAGTGATTTACAAAATAACCAAAACACGTCAACAAGAAAAACCTGTAATTTATAAAGAAAACACACTGATAACAATTACAAAAACAGCAATGTAGATTACAACAAACATTTCTGAAGGTAAACGCTGTTAAAAATGAGAAAATAACTAGTCACTCACAGGACATCACTAATAGCGCTGCATGATGTATGAAAAAACCTGATGTAGCGAGTAGGACAGGGCCGAGAGCCGACCGTCACCTGTGTGCGCCACCTGTCTCGAGTCTCACCATGGAGCTCTGGATCACAGACGGGACACCTGTGTTTTGTTTTGCTTTCAGTTTGGTGGTAATCTCCGTGAGTACTGTTTGTTTTGTTTTTTCATTATTAAAATAATTTTAAAGTTTGTCGGTTCTACGCCTCCTTCTTCCTGAGGGCATGCTAACATACTTCTTTATCTGAAAAACAATGATAAAGTCAGTTATTCTCCATTGAAAATGGTGTCCCGTGTTGGAATGTCTGTCTTTGTTTTGGTCTTTGTACGTCCACCCACTGCCAATTACACTGTAAAAAATGCTGGTTTCCAGACAAATCCTTCGTGTTGTCCCAACACATATCTATTGAGTTAACTTAATAATTTTGACAAATTTAAGTGGATTGAACATAAATAATTAAGTTGTCCCAAAAACAATGGTGTTGTTTCAACTAATTAGAACATACTTTAAACATGCAGCAAAAGTCATTTTTGAGTGTATATTTTAGCACCATGGGTTGCCTTGGCAGGAAAACTGCATATTTCAATTCAGTCTTGAAGGCTTCCTCAATATATGTGGGTGCTGACCTCTGAAATGTGCAAACAATACAAACCTTCCAAATGTAATTATTAGCTTATCCACTTAGATCATCCTGCTGGTGTCAATATGTCAACCAGTGTGTTCATCGAGTCAGATGAGGAGGGGCCAGGTGAAAAAAACTAAACTTTCCAATATTTTGAATTTGGACTGCAATACCTAGTTTAACCACTATGCCAATCCTTTAAATAGGGTTTGTCAGATTAAGAAATGCGTTTTTAACTATTTAGGATTCTGAGTGTGCTCCAATCTTTATTAGTGTTCTTGGGGTTAAATGTTTTGTGCTTTAGAATATATGCAACAGTTAAAAACATTTCTTTTACTCCTGTTTGTATAATGTCAAATAGGAGTAAGCGGACCTCGAAATTTGAAAAAAACTAAAGGTTGTTTGCTATTTTTGATCTACACTGTATAATGAATATTTAGAGCAGTTTTTATTTGGAGCGACATGTTGCCTCTCCAAATTTGATGAATCAATTCAATTTTTAAAAAGTCAACATGAAATATGCCCTTTCTAAAAAAAAAAAAACCACACACATAAATGATCTTTGTTAACATTGTTATACCCTAAAAACAAAACTAAAATATGCACAAGTGCTTCATCATTTGAATCTAAATTCTGTGGGAGACCAAACAAAGTAGCACAACCTCAGGGAGCAGTTGAATAATCCATCTCAATGAAGCATGGAATCATACAGAAACAGACAAAAAGACTGGATGGAAGACTAATCAAACCTGCAAACCAAAACAGACATGGTTAAATGTGTATTGGATATCAGATGGAGAATAGAGTTTTAATTAAATCCGGATTGTGGGCGCTCGGCAGAATCCCAAAGGCACGGTCTTGTCCCTAAAGACAAAAAAAAATAAATTAATTCAAATTTATTGTGCAATTAATTCACATCAGTATTGGGTTGGCTCAGCGTCGGAATGTTATATGATAATATGTCACTGAATCTTTTGCAGGAATGCCAAGAGTCCTCGTTTGCCAAAGTTTTTCCATGGCAACTGGAGACAGTATCCTGATTAAGCTTTTGTGCATAAATCGACCAAATAATGATGCTAAAAAGTACTTTGTCATAATTGGACAGTTTTGCCGGCTCATCCAATATATATGCAAATTGTGTCGTGTTTGAGTGGATATTAATTTGGTCGAATGAAACTAAATATGTCTTGCGCTTCACAGCTAATATATGCCGAATTGACACTTGGCCTTTTATTTTTAAGTGAGAAATGTTTGTTTACTGGCCGCCGGCAAGACAGCTGTCACTTTTCACAAACTTTTTTTTTTTTTATGGTGAGAACTCAAACATAACTTAAAATCACATTAAAGCACGAAAAGAAGCTAGTTTGACAGTAAAAATGCATTAAGCTAATTATTTTGACTTTCTTGCCAATTAAAATCATGCAAAATTTGTTTCTTTTTCATATAAAATAATCATATTTCATTTTTTATACAAACTCCTATCGATTTTACATCAAAAATCAAGTATTCACTTAAAAATAATTGTAAGACAAGATTATACAATGCTTATGAGACTTTATTTAAGAATCTATGAGAAATTAAAGCTTCAAACTAACATTTGTCCCCACACTAGACTGCCATACAAGTAAAGCTTACAAATAAATGAACTACA
>CAIGQW010054212.1:9260075-9282873 GCA_903798125.1 Danio choprae | reverse complement strand
TGTGTGTGTGTGTGCGTGCGTGCGTGCGTGCGTGCGTGTATATATATGTGTATATATATATATCACAAATCTATCTTTTATATTTGTATTTTTAATAGGATGCTTTACATTATTATATTTGTGCATATACATTAGATTAGGCAGCACTGAAGCCAAATCTGGAGCTAATCTAACAAAATAAGTTATGATAACGTTTCAAAATTAGTACACCCAAATTTATGTTATAGAAAAATATTAAATACAAATCTAAAAAAGAGGAAAAATTTTAAAAGTTTTAATTGTTTTTGCAATGTTTTGCCTGAATCTATTTGTATTATCTTTCAATTTCTAAATATGTTTGGTGACTAAAATATTATTTTAATAAATATATCTTTTAAAAAAATCTGTTTTGTTTAAATGCACCAATATATATCAGCCATATTCACTGAGAAATTGATAAAAATATTTATTTTCAAAATGGGGTGTACTCAAGCTGAGAACTATATATATATATATATATTTGTATATTGAACCATAAAATTCAAGACAATTACCTCCAGGCAGCACAAATAATGCAAAATGTATGACAGGTTAACCGCGAAGGTGTGGAATTTGCCCCAATCGCCTCTTCAAACTGAACTCAAATGGTACATTTGTGTGAGGGGAAAAACAAACTAGAGTGGATGACGATGTGCTCCGCGTTTGATGCGAACCAGCCATAAGAATTGAGTGTAGATAAGAAAGTTTTGATAAGAAAGTGTCTGGTGCATATGGAGACGACAGAACATGTCCTGCAATAAAATATTACAAAATATATTACAAAACAAAAACACAAAGTCAAATTAAAAAGCCACAATGCCCTTTTTGTTCCTTATCTTATGGCAAAAACATTATTACATAATTATGAAGTGGAACTTGAAAAGAGAGTAGATGTTGATAAGGCAGTTTTCAACAACCCCAAATCAGAAAAAGTTGGGAGAGTATGGAAAACGCAAATAAAAAAGAAAGTAGTGTTTACTTAGTCTAAATTTACTTTGACTTGTATTTCATTGCAGACAAACAAACATTATTTCAAGAGTTCACACTTAGCTGATGATTGGTTATAAAGCTTGTTTGGCATGCTGTCCTGGGAGAGAGTCCTGAGCTCATAGATCCTCGAGCCAGGGGCTCCCTCCCGTTTGCAAGATGAGAGGGGAGTTTGAGCTCAGGTAGATCTCGAGAACTCCCCTGCTGTAGTAGCTAATGAACAGGTAGTGATTGCTCTTGAGAAGACTACTTACTAGAAGCATGTCTATGATGCCGATTTGGATTAGTCAATTAACTTAAGTTGCATGTTTTTGGACGGTGGAAGGAAACCGGGGAACCCGGTGGAAACCCACGTGAGCACGGGGAGAACGTGTAAACTCCACACAGAAACGTCAGCTGGTCTTGGTAATGACTAGAACCAGTGACGTTCTTGTTGTAAGGCAACAGTGCTAACCACTGCCACCCATCTAGGAAAGGAGGAATAGGGGTGGAAGGGGGGATTCTTCAAAACGAAGATGGCTGTGATATGAAACTTAGGGTATTTATAGTGGCTTAGGAATCGTCTGATTGGTGAATCATGAATTGGATAATGCGGGACCAGCCGCAGCAATCATAAGCACGTGATCCTCTCGAAATTAGTTTATAAATAAACTTCACTTAATGTGTTCCTGATTTTTATTGTTTTGCTTTTTTCAAAATAAACATGTATTCCAATTTTGGTTCTTGCAACACATTTCAAAAAATTGCAACAGTAAAGCATTTACCAATTTGTAATATTGCCATTCCTTTTAACAACACTTAAAAGATGTTTAGGGACTGAAGACACCAAGTGTTTCAGGTGTAATTTTGTCCCATTCTTCCTGCAAACAAGTCTTAAGGTGGGCAGCAGTACAGGGTCTTTGTTGTCGCATTTTGCACTTCAAAACGTGTCACACATTCTCTATTGGAGAAAGTACTGGCCTGTCTGCAGGTCAGTCAAGTATCTGTATCCTCTTCCTCCACAGCCAGAACTTTGTAATGTGTGCAGAATGTGGTTTTGCATTGTCTTGTTGAAATATGCATGGTCGTCCCTGGAAAAGAAGGCAACATATTGTGCTCCAATACTTTTCAGCCTTAATGGTGTCATCACAGAAGGCTACCTTTGCCTTTGCCAAGGGCACTGACACAACCCCATACCATGACAGACCCTGGTTTTTGGACTTGTTGCTGGAAACAGTCTGGATTATCTTTTTCTTCTTTGGTCTGGAGCACACGGCATCCATTTCTCTCAAAAAATACCTGAAATACTGATTCATCTGACCACAGTACATGTTTCCACTGTGTGATGGTCCATCCTAGATGCCTCCAAGCCCAGAGAAGTCAAAAACGCTTCTGGACATTGTTAACATAGGGCTTCCTTTTAGCACAGTACAGTTTTAACTAGCATTTGTGGATGTAACTACGTGTTGTGGTAGTTGTGGTAGTGACAAATGTTTGCCAAAGTAACCCTGAGCCCATGTGATGGTATCGCTTATAGATGAATGACGATTCTTGATGTAGTGCCGCCTGAGGTATCTGAGATTACGGTAGTTCAGCTTAGGCCTGCATCCTTGTCCTTTACGCACTGAAATTCCTCCAGATTCCTTGAATCTTTTAATTATGTTGTGCACTGTTGAAGGTGAAATATCCAAATGTCTTCTTATTTTTCTTTGAGCAACATTGTTTTTAAACATTTCAATAAATTTCTCACGTCTTTGTTGGAAAACTGGTGATCCTCGGCCCATCTTTGCTAAAGCACTAGACCTTTCTTGGATGCTGCTTTTGTACCAAATCATAATTACAATCATCTGTTGACATCACTTTCAAATCATATCATTATTTAACCCATTTACCTGATTACTAGCCCTAAACTGCTCCTGCCCAAACTTTTTGGGAATGTGTTGCAGGTCTAAATGTCAAAAAAGGATGTATATTTATGAAAGAAATGGAGTTGACCAGACAAAACATGAAATATTTTATGTTCATATTGTCTGCAATGAAATACAAGTCAAAGTAAATTTGGAAATCACTACTTTCTTTTTTTTATTTGCATTTTCCATACTCTCCCAACTTTTTCTGATTTGGGGTTGTAATCATAACTCTTACACATGCAACAATTTAACAGAGAAACTTGCACCATTTACCCAAACCATTTTACATTGCAATCATCTTCCATAATTAAACAAGAAAAAAAGGGCCAGTGGGCAGCACGGTGGCGCAGTGGGTAGCACAATCGCCTCACAGCAAGAAGGTCGCTGGTTCGAGCCCCGGCTGGCTCAGTTGTCGTTTCTGTGTGGAGTTTGCATGTTCTCCCCGTGTTTACGTGGGTTTCCTCCGGGTGCTCCGGTTTCCCCCACAAGTCCAAAGACATGCAGTATAGGTGAATTGGGTAAGCTAAATTGTCCGTAGTGTATGAGTGTGAATGGGTGTGTATGGATGTTTCCCAGTGATGGGTTGCAGCTGGAAGGGCATCCGCTGCGTAAAACATATGCTGAATAAGTTGACGGTTCATTCCGCTGTGGCGACCCCAGATTAATAAAGGGACTAAGCCGAAAAGAAAATGAATGAATGAAAAAAGGGCCAGTTACAAATTTACATCCTGGTGCTTCTCGCAGGTAATCGAAAATCTCAACCTAATTGACTAGCTAACACTTGCACAGAGTCTCTTCTGCTAAACAAACACTCCTACAAAACCTTTCTAAAGGAAACCAGCAATCATCATTCATTTGTTTCAGATAAATCCACCTACATTAAAAGGAATGGGGAGTTTGCAGATTTTTGGCATCATAGCCAAAATAATGTATACACATCACGTAATTCTTCACTTTTTGGCCTGGCAGTTTTTACTTTTTGTTATGAATGTATGATTATACATCTGGCCCTTTAAGTAAGACATATTTCTAAAAGCCCAAATGGGGTCTGTTTTCTGTATTCTGCTTCATTTTCATTTAACTGTGTGCAGCAATAAAAGCAATTTCTTCCAGCATAAATGATTAAATGTTTCCTTTCATAATCTATTGAATTTGGCCTAATGCAGCGGAGGAAAAAAATAAACAAACCCCAATGGAAGCCACTAAGGCACAAAAGTGAAGCTATTTTCCTATTGCACGAGAAGCTGTTTTTTCTATCTTTAACAGCAATTGCTCAGCAAATGGGAATGGCGTTTTGTTTGGGACTTATGATGGCTTTTTTTCCCCTGATTTGACTTAATACTTCCTAAATTGTCTTGGAAATGGAAACATTTTGTTATGTGGTCTATTATTCACAAGCCTGCCGCATTCTTATGGCTTAATAAGGCAACATTTATGGGTGCTCCTTCAGGCATTTTTATGTCTAGTGTGATTATTATTGCAATTATTGCTGACTTCAGTGTATGCCTTCGCATTATTGGATATATGGGCATTCAAATGGTCTAGAAAACCTTTTTTACTTTTTGCTGCTTGGTAAACAATTAGTATAGAGGCTAGTTTCTACCATGGATGAAAATAATAATAATAATAATAATAATAATAATAATAATAATAATAATAATAATAATAATAATAATAATAACAAACAACAACATAAAATTGCAGTAATTCAAATTTTATTTTCGCACAATTGGAAGTTTTTTTAATTTAGGGTTACAACTTCCAATATATTTATAGGTTTATATACATATATATTTATATATACATATTCCCAGTGATGGGTTGCAGCTGGAAGGGCATCTGCTGCGTAATACATATGCTGGATAAGTTGGCGGTTAATTCTGCTGTGGCGACCCCAGATTAATAAAGGGACTAAGCCAAAAAGAAAATGAATTAATTAATGAACATATATATAAATATATATATATATATATATATATTCATTCATTTCATTTTCATTTCGGCTTCATCTAAATGAACAAAATTTTCATTTTGTTCATTTAGACATTTATAGGGGATATTGCGATAGACAGGAGCAGATTTCTTTTTTCTTTTTTTAAAATTCTGATTATTTATTGTGTGTGTGTGTGTGTGTGTGTGTGTGTGGGTGGGTGTGGGTGTGTTAATTTTCTGTTATTTTAAGTGTGTCAAAAGTCACCAAGTCTGATGAAAATTACAACAACAAAAAACAGCAACAACAAAACATTTGGTCAAAATGACATAAACAGGGGACAAGAGATGTGATCAAAAGCATGAATATATGAAGCCTAAGCCCTCATGCATCATGAAATATAGTCTGAATGAAATATCAAAACATCCAATAGATGTATGGCCTATTGTAAATTATGTAAATGCTACTTTATATTGTAAAAAATATCCAATAATTAACAGATTCTATGTTTTGTTTTCTGTACGTATTTATGGTTATGAATCGCATTATGGGATCTTAATCTCTGTTTTGCCAATTTTTGATAGTTTCCAGTTGAAAATAAAAGTTATTTTATTGACATTTTAGGAGTTGGAAACAATATATTGTATAAGGAATTATAAAATGCACAAAAATACTTTCAAAATCCTTTCAAACTAATAAAAATGCCAATAAAAGTCATGTTTGAAAGACTATTTAACATCAAAAGTTGTTGGAAGGAAGATCAAAACCCCATAGTAAAATTCAAAATCATAAATAAACGGACAATAAAACCATGAATCGCAAAATATGGAAAATAGATCATTTATGAATAGTTTGTTTCCAGTGTACGTGCTGTATGTTTCTCTTCTTGATACAGCAAACCAGTGTGTGTGCAGTATATTCATTTAAAACTGTAATCTTATGACAGTCTAAAATTAAATCAGACCAGTTTAATTAACTAGATTTATAAAACTAAATAATATTTAATAATCTCAATGTTTGTAATGAGCTATTCTTTAAAGTTACTGACTGTTACACCGCATTACATATTCTGCATCTTTACTGATAGGATCGAGTTTAAACTATTTGATTTATAAACCCAGAGAAGTTTCTTTCCATAATTACTACCAACTTATGTCATTTCCTTTGAACACAGAGCTATTGTCTCTTTGTGTCTTTCATCATCAGAACAACTGTGTACAGCATTTGGCTTGTTTGAACTTGCGTGAGCACAGAACTGCTATATTAGCTTATCCTCCGAGACCATTTGCTTAAATTAGAATAAAAGATCAAAGAATATTACTCATAAAAAGTGAAAATCTTTTTCTCATCTCGGCAGCACAGCTCGAATGGTTCAACAAGAATGGTTAATCTGTCAAAAAGTGATTGTGTAACTTACTTGCAAACTTATGTAATAACACTGAACACTATTTATGTGTCAGGTTCTGTTGTTGTGTTCCATGTGCTTTGCCCATGTCATGTGATCCCTTTGTTCTGTTTCCCGCCATTTCTAGTGTTCATTTGTTTCACCTGTGTCTCACCCCTGTGTATCATCTGTCCTATTAGCCCTCATGTATTTATACCCCTCTGTTTGTTTCATTCTTTGTCCGGTATTGTATTGTCTATGCGTCGATGTATTGTCTGTCCATGCTGTCATCACCCCATGTCCTGTGCCTTCATGTATCCAGTCGAGCGTGACATTATGGAAGAGGGATACCATTTTACATTTGAATTATTGCTTAAAATATATATTTTTTAAGCATTATAGAACCATAAACTGTAACAAAAGCAAATTTTTCCAGCCTCTGAGGACGCATCATGTTCTTTTAATATACTACAATGCATTTCTTCTTCCACAGGTGACAAATATCTAATAAATGGACAATGTTTTCTGAAGTTTTAGTCAATGTCTGAAGTGCCGTATTCATTAAATTCTGCCCCCAAATAACTGGCGTTTTATTTGTAATAGCATACTAAAACATTTTCAAATGTTCAAATATTGAGTCTAGAGTCTAGACCAGACTTCAACGATCAATAAAGAAATAATGTTTCTGATGCCTCGTCTGTGTGGTTGAAACAGCTTCAAATATCAAGCAATAAAAGAATTATATGAAAAGAAGAGGATGGAATGATGGAAAGATAGACAGAGAGAGAAACAGATGGACACTGTTGAACTGAGAGTTACAGTATATGAAGTCCAAAAGCTAATTTTTGAAGAGGATTAATAATAATTAATGGAATGATGGATGAATGGTTAGTTAATGAATGAATGGAACTGATGAATGCATACCGTAGATAGATGGAAAAAAATGCTTCTTATCAGAAAACTGTAGGATAATAAAAAACAGAACTGTACAAAGTCTCAAAAAAACCCCCAATTTGAATAGAAATGAGGACAGGACAAATGGAACAAAGTGGGATAAGAAGTCAAATGGGATAAGCAGTCAAAAAACGAATTGTTCAATAATAAAAATAGGATGGATAGATGGATGTGTTGCGTGTTTAGTGTTTTGATTTTGTTGAGGTTTTTGCTTGTTCATGTTCACATTCACGTGTAGCTCATATTGAGTATTTGTTTTGTTTTGTTAGCTTTGTACATATTTCACTGGTTTTATTTTAACCAGTGTTTCTCAACCATGCCAAAGCCATGGAGGCCATCCAAAAAACCAACAACACTGCGCTCCATGACAAAGCCACAGAAACCATCTTTAGCCACTCTATCACAGCCAAAGAGGTCAATCATGCCCACACTGTCATTGTTCAATGACCCTGGTTCACCTCAGCTCTTGCGTCCAGGTTTTCTTCTTCTTAGTCCAGGGCCCACCATGGATTCAAGACCCTGGCCCACTGCACTTTTAACACAATCTACATTGTTGATCATGTTCAATTATCAATCATATAATCAATAATCAATCACGTTCAATCATAAATCTAGAAGGTAAAATGGATGGAGGGATGGATGAAAGTGTTAAAGTTACATAAAAAACAAAATTGGAAGAAAAATCAAGAATGGATTGATGGTTGGGTGGAGGACTGAACAGGTTTCAAGTGTCAAGCCATATTTCATATCAAAAGAATGCAGCAAAATAAAATGAGAGAAATTAAGTAAAAACAAATTGGGATGGATGGATCGATGGATGGAATGAGTAGTACTAAGAATTTCAGTACTATATAGTCCAGCAAGAAATTTGAGATGGATGAATGAATGAATGGAATCAGGAGTAATAAGAATTACAGTTCTGTAAATAAAGTCCAGAATACAATTTGAGATGTATGGAAGGATGGATGAAAGGAAGAATGGATAGATGGATGGAGTAGTACTAAGAATTACAGTACTCTAAATAAAGTTCAGAATCAAATTTGAGTAGGATGAATGGATGGACGGACTGAGTAGTGTTAAAGCATATGAATGCCAAAAACTAATGTTGAGATATACACTACCTAACTAAAGTCTTGTTGTTGATAACAGTTGTAAGAGCAACAAACAATAACTTGACTTCTAGTTAATAATTTGGAAAAGTGGCCGAAGGTAGATTTTTCTGATGAATCGTCTCTTGAACTGTATCCCAATCATCCCAAATACTGCAGAAGACCTATTGGAACCCGCATGGACCCAAGATTCTCACAGAAATCAGTCAAGTTTGGTGAAGTAAAAATCATGGTTTGGGGTTACATTCAGTATAAGGGCATGCAAGAGATCTGCAGAGTGGATGGCGGATTACATTACACACCACAGGAAAGGGCAAATTCTTCAGCAGGATAGCACTCCTTCTCATACTTCAGCCTCCACATGAAAATTCCTGAAAGCAAAGAAGGTCAAGGTGCTCCAGGATTGGCCAGCCCACTCACCAGACATGAACATTATCGAGCATGTCTTTGGTAAGATGAAGGAGGAGGCACTGAAGATAAATCCAGAGAATCTTGATGAACTCTGGGAGTTCTGCAAGAACGCCTTCTTTGCCATTCCAGATGATTTTATTAAGTTATTTGAGTCATTGCAGAGATGTATGGATGCAGTTGTCCAAGCTTATGGGAGTCATACACAATATTAATTAAATAATTAAAAATCAAGGCATGATCATGTTCTATTTTGGTAAAATAAGCGTAATCCAGAGGCCTTTGTCTTTCATATAAGCCACTTTTAATACCACATGATCGACTAGAAGTTATTATTTGTTGTTCCTAAAACTTGTATAGGTGACAAAACTTTGGTCAGGTAGTGTATAATAATAATAGAATAATGGATGAACAGATGGATGGATGGATAATTAATAGGTAATTGTACAGTGTCAGGTTGGATGTTTTTAAGAGGTTTAATTGTAAGAAATAGAAGGATGGTGTATAGAGCAGCAGAATTTGTTTTACAGTACACGAAGACTTTCGATGACGTTTAGTCTGAAAAAAAGGATGAATAAAGGGTTGGTGTTTACTTCATAAGTTAAACAGCTGTTTAATGCTGGAATTAAAGTAATGATTGTTTTGCTATCATTTTCAAACTTACAAGCCAAAAAAAAAAACATTAACAATCCCCATTTACAAAATGCTGTCCCACATCAGTCATTTGTTTTGATACAACCACCACCAAGACTCTTGTTTCTAGCAACTGCTGCTAAGACACGTCTAACATCTTGTCAGTAAACATTGTGATTTTCATTATGATTAGAAAAAATTCTCTAAGCTCTGCATTCCCCTCTAAACATTTAATGTCACGCTTTCACTTAAATAATCAAAAAGTAATGGCTATTGTCTTCTGCTTCCTCTTATCAGTGCAACCTTTTCCAGCACCCAGAAGAGGAGTCTTTAAATGTATGCTTCTGAGAGGCCTGTGGAAATGCCTCATTTTTGAAGCAAACAGCTCCTTCTGATGGAAAAGATGAAAGGTGCGTGAAGAGAGAGAAAAAGGGAGCGAGGACGAGTATCCAGTTTATCCACTCAGCAAACAGAAATGCCTGCTCTTCTGCGTATTTGCATGTGAATGCGAGAATCTGTTCCCATGGCTCTTTCAGGCACGAAAGGTAGGACGACGGCACAATAGCTAATGTTTAGCATTCAAAGATCCCAGTGACAAAAAAAAAAAAAAACCCCTCTCTATTTAGCCTTTACAAACACTGCCGAGGGATGCGGAGACCACAACTCGGAGAAGGTGACAATGTATTAGACGCATAATAGAGTTCTTGCAGCAAAATACAATCAGGTGACAAGGAGGCACAGTCTGTTCTACAGCACGGTGTGAAGTTAAATAAAGGTTTGCTGATGATTTACCAGCAGAATGCCGCATTCTGCTTGTGTTTCACAGTTTTAAATTGCAAGTGCCGCAACTAGATCTGTTAAAATGCATGGAAACTACTGAAACACAATCGTAATCAAATCTATTTTTTTTTTAACCCGTTGTTGTAGTTTTTCTATTGTTTAGACATTGGCCATGCAAAGCTTGAATGTCTGTTTGCTGATATGTCTATAAAATGCTAAATTAAATCAGTTCATTATCTTGTAAAGCATTCATGTCTATTCATAGGACTTGGATTAAACTGCTCAGTTCAAAAGGTTTAGTGTGTTTTAAAGTGTCTAATTTTGGGGGTGAATAGGCTTAAATGAAGACAGAGATATCTCTGATTAAAAGTACTGGTACATTCTAAAAAAGTGAAGTTTGTTGTTTGTTCGAACTACTTAATTAAAATAAGCTGAAACAACACCTTTTTTGAGCTTTTTAAGGGGGGGGCAACTTAATTGTTTCATGTTCAATCCACTTAAATTTGCAAAAACTAATAAGTTAACTTATTTATTTCCATGTTGTACCAACACAAATTAAGTTAACTCAATCATTTTTACAAATTTAAGTGGATTGAAAATAAAACAATTAAGTTGTCCCAAAAATACTTAAGAATTGTGTAGATTCAGTTCATTTTAAATAAGTACTGTAGTTTGAACAAGCAGCAAAAGCAAATTTCTGTGAGTGAATACGGGTAAATGAATATACAATAATTCACGCTCAACTAATATACCAATCATAAGCACTGTTAAAATGTTGTGTTTTTTAAAAAAAACTAATTTGTGTAAAGTTTAATTTAATTTAACTTAACAATTTGGCTTATCCAACACAGTCTCAGCAATTCGTAACTTTTTTGATTTAGTGGTTAATTCTTATGAATTTCAGTATTGAAAATTATTTTCTCATCCTCCAATGACGTTTGGGTTTAGGAGTGGGGTTTAGGGGCATGCCTCCTTTTAAAATTTGTTGTGTTTTTGTACAAATTAAATCATATGGATTCATAGGAAAAAGCCACTTTTCTGTCACTACGTAAAATAGTTTATAGGCAGTTTAGTAAAAATTATTAAAGTACGGATGATTCACGAAGAAATATACAATTTTTAATGATTACTTCATCAGCAACCATCAGAGTCAAAATAAATGTGGTAAATACACAAAAAAAATCAGGGTTCCACACAAAAATTCCTTCATGTTGTCCCAACACAAATCGATTAAGTTAACTTAATTATTTTTACAAATTGACGTGGATTGAACAATTTAGCTAACCCCCTCAAAAAAAAAAATACTCAAGAATTGTGTTGATTTAGCTGATTTTAAATAAGTAGTTTGCAATCAGCAAAAATATATATTTTTTTTGAGTGTATTACCAAAGTCTGCTTTAATTAATCTTTACTTAATGATTTGCAAAAATACGGTTATGACTTCTGTTTATTTATTTAATAAACTGTTTAAGTCATCCCTTATAGAAAACCACCAATCATTTAGCAATCATGTACAATCGTATGTTGAAATCACATTTTTCTAATTTTTTATTCATTCATTTTCCATTGGCTTAGTCCCTTATTTATGAGGGATCACCACAGCGAGGGGTCACCACACTCACACACATACTCATACACTACGGCCAATTTAAACACACAAACCAACCAGCGACCTTCTTGCTGTGGGGCGACAGTGCTAACAACTGAGCTATTGTGCAGCCCCATTTTCATGTGGAAAAAAGACATCACATGATCACGATTATTTTTCACATCTATTCAAAATATTCTAAAACCATATGTTTTATTTGTATTTATATTTGTGCTTCTTGTGGATTTCAAGTGTAGTTTTAACATTGCACAAGTGAAGCTAATGTGACATTCACTTCAAATGTTTGTGTATTATTTTGACAAATGCTGAGGTTTAAAGGTAGGGTTTGGTGCTCAAACAAATGTCTAGTGTAATGCAAGCAAAATGATTGTGGCCATCTGCATTGAAGGTGTAATTAAGACTATAATTAATTGGCAATACATTTCCCATACACCATCTGTTTATTGAAGCCAACGTTTCTCATTAAAACCAATGGAGTACTTTGCCATTTTAAAAAAAAGGTCTAAGCAAGTGTCAAAATGTGAGCAGTTGGGAGTGAGAATGTGTTAAAACGAGCGCCTCTAAACCCTCAAGACTCTCTCAGAAGTCTGTGCATGGACCGCAAGCATATGTTGTGTCGGTATAAACACAGTTTGTCATCCCAGAGTTCATTTTCTGGAATAACAGTCATTGCTTCTGTGGATTGCACCTTCACAGACGCTGCATAAAACCACTAAACAATCAGACAAAGGCTTTATAGGCTGGTATACACATGTGGCACACTGGCAATTGCGGAAATGTACTTTCTAGCGCCGAGACAGAACGGATCCAGATAATGAACTCCCATTTCCCATAGTACATACTGGCACTCGGACAAAAGTACACACTTGGGGCCAATAGCACATGAAGCTTGCCATGTGTTTTGATATAACAGCCGTGCTTTTATTATTAAAGTCTGCAGCTTATTTTCACAGCCGTGCTCATTTTAAAGTTCCCGAAAAGAAATTTGGAGCCGAGGATTTGATTTGTAGTGGATATTTTAGTGGCAAACTGGCAACAAGTTGTGAAAGCCGTGAAATGCTTAGAAACTGAAAAGAGAAAATATCTGACTATAAATACATATCTATAAAGTGTGTAAGGTGCACAGTGGCTCAGTGGATAGCACTGTCGCCTCACAGCAAGAAAGTCGCTGGTTTGAGTCCGGGCTGGGGCAGCTGACATTTCTATGTGGAATAGTTGGCAGTTCATTCCGCTGTGGTGACCTCTGATAAATCAGAAACTAAGCCGAAGGAAAATGAATGAATGAATGAATGATTAATCATTTTGTAATTTTTGCTTTGAACTAACAGAGCGCGCACACATGCACATTCATTCTTTACCCATCCTTATGTCATATCAAAACCATACAATTGACACGATACTTAATTTTTTAAGAATCTCCTACACCCTATGAAAATGTCAAGCTTCAAAAATGACATAAAAACAGTAAGAAGAACTACTTCATGATCTTTAAAGTAAAAAAAAAAATAATACCAACATTATTTATTTACCTTTTGTTCCAGTTGGCTGTTTATCATTTTATGCATGTGATTAACTGAATTAGTGCATTGAACTAGAAAGCCAGATCAGTAATTTCGCAAACTAATCATTCTGTTTTATGAACTAGATTTTTTGTTGAAACTGTGGTTTAAACCTTTTAATTCATAAAATGCACAGTTTCTTGAAGTTTGCGAGTAAAACAAAACATATATTTGTGGTTCCAGGGGATATACTGAGGACTTCTCTTAGGAAGCAAATCAATAAATCGGTGCAAAATGTTTTTATATTATTTATAACATTTTTACCTTTAACTAACAGCCATTGTAAATAGTTCTGAGAATAAAATAATCTGTAAACATCATTAAAAAAAATTATAAAATAAAATACATGCCTGTTTTAATATGCTATTGACCCCAGGTTTGTAATTTTGTACTGTGGAAAATGGGAGTTCACTCATTGCACCTGTTTTGTCTGTGCTAGAAACACCAATTCCCATTTCTCGAATCAATTCTTATAGAAAAGTTGCGCAAACTAACACGTTGTTTTGCAGTTGGACAGCCCAATTTCTCATGCAAACGTACTTATAAAATGTATATCTTGATTATAAGCTGCCTTGGCTAAAACCATCTGCTGAATACACAAATGGCTCCATTATACTGTAGTCCCACCTCCAAAAACACAAAAATGTTTCTATTTTCCCACACGTAATGGTGCACATTTACAGAATCTTTTCTAAACCCAACCACCGACTAAATGAGAGTGAATATTAATGTTGGCCCTTCGTTCACCTATAGCATAAAGGCCCACCACCACCCTTTCCAAGTTGCTTATGCTGCACTTCCTCCGCTCCTTGTCTATTGGCTTTGAGAAGGAGCCTGATTTGTTTACTCGGGGTCAATTTGCTCATCCCTCCATTGTGCTTCAGAATATTCATCACAGCTGTGTACACTTAATTGCCATGGAAACAATTAAAGGGCCTTCCAGTTAAGAATCCGCATCTGCCCAGCTGCAATAACAGAGGGGCCTGGAATGAAATTAGAAACGTCAGTCAAAAGACGTAGGTGGAGAAAGGGTTTGAGGTCATTTTAACAGCCTTTTTACACAAAGAATGGCATGCTAATGTGCTTGCATTTGCTGATGATTTTGTCCTTTCCGTATCAAGGAAATGCGAGACATTTTACAGTGAATGTAGTTTTTCCTGCAATAGTACAAGCTACTTTTTTCCCAACATGTTTTTAAGAAATGTTTATTTAACAGTGGAATTCCTGTTGGGAAAAAACTACATTACCCATGATTCTGTTGATAATCTCCACAAATCAGAATCAAGACCAGCAAAAAAAGGTGCCAAATAAATGAAGCACTGTTACAGATATGACTACTGAGAATGCACGTTTCCTTACGTGCCATCCTGCAATTTGTCAAGCGCTGTGTTGCAGCAGCAAAGGCCGCCTTTTCATTCAAAAAAACGCTTTTGTGCTTTACGCAATATCCACCAGGTGGAGAACAACCCCTTTTCCATTGCGAGTGAACGCCCCCCAAATCAAACAACCTGCCCAGGGGTGAGTTTCCGAAAAACATCGCTAGCCAACTAAGGTCACAAGTTCCATCTTTATAAACATAGTTTGTTGATTTGGTGTTTCTCAAATCCATTGTTCCAACAAACATTCGCAAACTGCGTTGCAAACTTTTGCAACTATTTCTCTAGAAGTGTAGTTAAAAGCATAGTTCCTGGTTGTGTTCTATTCCCACTTATCCCCTCTATGCCCTATTCCTTGGAATGATCTAAAAAAAAAACATTAAAGTGATCTCTTTTACGTGTAATTTGCTTTCAAAGTATTTTTTACAGTTCAGTTCTAGCGATCTTCATATTGACAATTGTGCTCCCTTCGTAGTGTTCTTTGAAAACATTTATAGCCACATCTGTACATATACTGTAATGCAATTCTGAAGGGCTCAACTCTATACCCTAAGCCTTTTTTAACACTTGTGTATCAAATTTCATACCTTTTCGTTACGTTTGTGGCTGTTTTTGTTATATTGACTTCCAATATAATGATAGTTTCTTTGATTGGAAAGAAATTATACCATATAATCATGCTTTCTTGATTGTTGGTGGTTTTCCCTGTTAGGAAGAGGTACAATTTTATTTTAATAAAATTGTAAATTTTATTTTTTACAAGAGGGGTTAAGCATATTTCAGATTATTCAGATAACGAATAATTTCAATATTGTCCCTCAATAATCATCACAGTGTATGTGTGTGTGAGTCCCTTTGGATAAAAGATTCTGCTAAATGCAAATGCACTAAATAAAGTATTTTTGCTGCTTGTTCAAACTACTTATTTAAAATGAGCTGAATCACAACAATTCTTGAGCTTTGTTGAGCTTTTTTGAACTTAATTGTTTTATGTTCAATCCGCTTAAATTTGCAAAAACAGTTAACTTATTCGATTTGTGTTGAGACAACATGAAGAAATTGTGTGGAACCCAGCAGTGTGCACTACTCAAACTAACTAGGATTTGAAGGTCTAACAAGATTGGGCATGCCTCAGATCGCCTGAGTACACCCTAAGATGGACACTAAAAACCTGGCCTCTGTTACATGCACAAAGGTAAACTTTCTCCTTATAGATGAAAGTGGAGAAAATTGACAGCTTTTTGCCCAAAGACTTCCACTGTAGCTGCATTTCTTCAAGGAAATGGGCATCTTCCAGTGAAACTGTCCTGCCCCCGGGTTCCAAAACGGTAGTAAACAAGACATCCCTGTGACCTGGATCTTTTTCCTTTCCATCTTCCACTCTTCCAACCTCCTTTTTTGGCACTGCCTGTAATTTCCCAATGGATGTTAGCACAGTAAAAGTCATTATCTTTTCAAACGGTGACAGTTAAGCCTAAGGAATCGCAGAGTGTCTGCTTTTTCGACACTAAACTACGGGACCCCCTGACATCCACCTTCCATTCTCTGGTCGGATTGATTGGCTTGGAATAGATAAGTCCAAACATCAAGCTGAGAAATGGGGCCACACTTAGAGACAGGTGAGAAGGCCAACTCACACACTCACACACACACACACTGTGGATGATGTGTCAACCTGCCACTAAAACCCTTGACCCGGCACAGACACCATTAGAGGAGCACATGAACTGAACCAAAAGAATGGGGCTGGTTGAGCATTTTTTTACATGGAAATATGGACAAGCAAAACAAGTACATGCCTAATTAGAGAGGAGAAAGAGACAAACATTATGTGAATACTAATTTACTGGTCACGGGATGATAAATTCAGTGAGGTTTACTCACTCTCGTGTCACTCCAAATTTAAATGACTTTATTATATTAGTTAATCATTACACGGCTCCCTTCAATACTTGATGGAGGCATTTACAGCCTTCAGTGGTCAGATATTTCCAAATAGAGTGCTGCTTGCTAATAGAGTGAAATCCAATTCGGTTTCTCCATATGGGAATTGATTTTTCACAATAAACTTGTTAACCGTTAGACAGACATACTGTGAGCTACGAGGTTATTCATCGATGTTAAACACTCACCTGACACTTTATCAAGTGTGCTCGTTCAACTGATTATTAACACAAATATTTCATCAGCCAATCACATGACAGCAATTGAATGAACCTTGGACATGTAGATAGGGTGAAGACAAACTTTTTAGGCTCAATCTTGGCATCAGAATCATATGGAGCCCTCCCTGCAGATGCTAAAAAATATAAGAAATCATAGGCATAATTTATTAATTTGTTCCCAAGCATGAACTTGTAAAACGAGGGAAGGAATTCCTAAATTGTGCACACAATTTATTAATTCGTTCTCTCGATTTACTTGTTCATGTACACAATTTACTTATTTGTTCCCTTGATTTAATAGAGCTTGCGCACAATTTATTAATTTGTTCCCTCAATTTAATAGTTCACAACTTATTAATTTGTTTGGTGACACTTTTTCTTGAAGGGGTGTTCATAAGACTGTCATGAAACCTTTATAATCATGACAAGACACATTTTATGCATGCTTATGACAACTGTTATTAAGTGTCATTTGCTCAGTTATTTGATTTTAAATGCAAAGATGACACTGTCTGTTATGACAACTTATCATCAACCAATACATCACAACCAGTCTTCCTCTTTGTCATGACAACTTGACATTACCAAGACAACATAACTTGTCATAAATCTGTCATAAACATGATTTCCATGAGACATTATAATTGTGTCATGTTATGTTGTCTTGGTAATGTCAAGTTGTCATAACAAAGACAAAAACAGCTTGTGATGTAATTGCTTATGTCAAGTTGTCATAACAAACAATGTCATCTTTGCATTTAAAATGTCATAACTGAATGAATGACACAATGACAGTTGTTATAAGCATGCATACAATCTATTTCACATTCATGACGTGTCATGTCATGATTATAAAGGTTTAATGACAATAAAAAGTTGAATGTCTTGTTTTAATGAAAGTTAAGTTATAATGTACACTCCAAGTAAATTGTTACCCATTAGTTCCCTCGATTAACGAGCGTGTTAAAAATAAAGTGTTAAGTTTAAGTAGAGTACGCAGGATTTATTCATTCATTCCATCAATTTACTAGCTCATGCACAATCATTCTTACCGTGTTTTAAGCAAACTTTGTCCTCGTTCTGTGTAAATTGTGCACACAATAAAACCTGTTAACAGAAGCTGGTGCTTTGTTCATCTTCATTCTATGTTTAAAAATGGTCATTGTATTTAGTCTGCTTCCTTTACAGGCCTGTCTTGATATGCTGATTGGTAAGTTATAGCTAACATCATTACTTTAGAGTCGGGGTAAACCAGAGATGAGGATCTAAATGCAGTTTATTAAAAAGAATTGTCAGGCAGGCAAAGGTCATAACAGGTGCAAACAGGAGCATAAAGGTAATCCACGAGCGTGGACAAAATAACAGGCGAGTGGTCAGGACAGGCGGCAAAACAACTTGAAAAAAACAAAACAAGGCAAAGGTCAAAACACGACAAGAATAACGCTTCGTAATGCTCACTTACAGTTTAACAAGACTCAGCAAAGTGTGTCTGTGTATGTGAATGAGGTGTCTTTATTGTCCTTCTGATTAGTCCTGAACAGCTTTAGCTGTGTGTATTTGCAATCAAGGGGAATTTGGACCAGGTGTGTGAGTGAAGTGGATGATGGGATCTATAGTTCATTAAAGTGGCAAATTTGTAGTTCTGCAGCGATCTGCAAATGCTAGATCGCTGGTGATTGTGACACTTTACAAAACATGACAATTTTGAGAACGTGTAAATGGACAGGAAGTACAACTAACTTTTTTGCACACGATTTACCTAGAATGAGCGCATGAATTTTTATATTGAGCTCATGGTTTTCTTAAAACATAGGAATAAATTAGTAAATCATGTGCATTGTTTAGTCAATCGAGAGAATGAATTAATAAATCATGGCCACAATTTTTTCCCCCTTCCATGTCATGTTCGGGGCTCCGCAGGATAAAGAAAAAAAGGTGATTTAAGTCATTTTGAATGTGTCATGGTTGTCGGTGCCAGAAGAGCTTCTCTAAGTATTTTAGAAAACTGCTGATCTGCTGGAAGTAGTTTTATTCACAGCAGGTTTAAAGGATTTTATCCAAAAAAGAGCAAATAGCCAGTATGCAGGAGGTTTAAGTGCAGTGTTTCCTTACAAAGTGACATCACCATCTACTGGCTTGGCATGGGTAATACAGGATCATTTTGATCAATACTGTCATCTGTAAGCAAGTTATTTTAGTTTTTAGTACATGATTGTTGTCTAAAAGTATACATTATTAATTTAGTAATTTGTGATTTTTTTCTATTATTTATTATTTTCAAGCATAAATAGCTTTTTCCTCCAACAACTTATGATGTTGAAAAGTAATAAACTGCCAGTATGTTTTCTGTTATTTTATGGACTTAAGTCTCTCTATATATTATTTTTTATACAATATATGGTTTCAAAAAACTAAAATGTCAATAAAAGCCTCTTTGTTTAACTGCACATTGAATTTCCACATTGAATTCAATTTTCGATATCAAAAGTGGACAGAACAAATACCAAGGTCCCATAAAGCTAATTCATAACCACAAACAAACAGAATAAACCCAAGAATCACGAAATATGGAACCTTTTAATTAACAGATATTTTTTACAGTGTAGTTTTATGGTAATTAATTGAAGCCTCCATTCCTATATACTCTCTCTGCAGCTCTGCTAAAGAAAGTCATATGCTCATTTGGAACGACATGAAGCAGAGTAAACGATAACAGAATTTTCATCTAAGAATGAACTATCCTTTTAAGGCCATGTAAGTGAATTATCTTGCACATTAGGCACATGCTTGAACTATATTATCCCTGGAAAGCATTTGGCTTTTTATCTAATTCTGCTCTTAATCCCACTGTCCAGCAGACACATTCATAACAGAAGTAGACTCAGTTTCCACTAAAAATATCTTCTCGAAGTCTCTGTACAAATCCTCCTCAGCTATATTTCCTTTCATTTAAAGAATAATGTATGTGATTCCTCATTCGTTCTGAAGTCCAGGAGAGTAACTACTTGGGCGAAACAAACCTGTGAAATCCCCAAAATAATTTTCTTTCAAGGGTCACGATGCCATTTTCACTCAACATCATGACGGCTGACAGAAAACAACTACAGCAAGCCACAATGATTTCCAATAGGAGTCTGTGAATACAGGGATCTAATTATGAATAATTGTACCGGGTTTCTCATCATGACAGGCGTCCTGGCTCGGCTGTATGAAATCATTATATCCCTAATCGCAGAACGGACGCAGCGCCCTTCATAAATCTGCATTAGCGCGAATTTCACTTTGAAAGACTCGTGGGCACAGCTTCTTAAATCACCATTACATTCACATTACTGTACTTGCTGGAGTTGTGACGTCTTGACAAATGGCTTACATTGCGTAAATGTCGCTTGGAGCGCAACAGCGGATCTGCCGTAACACTGCAATTACGTTTAACATACGTTTCGCACAATCAAATGAAACTTGATTCAATTTAGCACAGAGTAAAGTCGATTTGCAAATTATTGTCGGCACCGAACTCAACTGGGATCTTGTACTTATGCACACACTGTAAAAAATTCTTGTTGCCTTAATTTTTTTGTTGAATCAAATTAACTTTTCTAGTCATCTCAACTTATATCAATCAAACTGACTAAAATATTAAGTTAAACTTTTTAAAAAAGGTGGTTAAAACCTGATTAACCTCTTAAAATAAGGTAAAGTAACATAAAAAACATTTGTAGTCATGACATTTTGTCAAAACATTTTTTTACAGTGCAACTGGCCAACCAGAAAAAAATAATAATCAAAAAATGTCATAATAGTAGAATTGTTGCATCATTAATTTATTCATTCATTTTTATTCAGCTTAGTCCTTTTATTAATCAGGGGTTGCCACAGCAGAATGAACCGCCAACTTATCCAGCATATGTTTTACACAGCGGATGCCCTTCCAGCTGCAACCCAGTACTGGGAAACATCCGTACACACTCATTCACACACATACACTACAGCCAATTTAGTTCATTCAATTCACCTATAACGCATGTCTTTGGACTGTGGGGGAAACCGGAGGACCTGGAGGAAACCCACGCGAACATGGGGAGAACAGGCAAACTCCACACGGAAATGCCAACTGACCCAGGCGGGACTCGAACCGGCGACCTTCTTGCTGTGAGGCGACAGTGCTAACCACTGAGCCAACGTGTTGCCCCGCAACTGGCCAACCAGAAAAAAATAATAATCAGAAAATGTCATAATAGATGATTTTTTGCAACATTCATTTTAATAAACATTATCACCGTAAGATGGAAACTCAAGTCGATGTAAGCCAAAAGTCATATTGTGACATCCAAAGCTTAATAAGCTAGATCTCAGTCCCTTCCCAAAGACGAAAAAAAAAGAGATTGTTTTCATCTTTTATCTCTGTTTGAATCCACACCGGCTGCTTTCTTTCAGCGCTGACCTTTCCAAACCTTCAGAGATAATGATTTTTGATAAGGCAGAGAGAATCTGAATGTTATCACCGTCTACACCTCTCTGTTGGACATTTGTGTTCAAGACGACAGTCCTTTGTGAACTGTTTCTCTACAGATACGGTGCACACTGTGAGCTTTCTCTTTCTGTTTAGGTCTAGACAGGCGTTTTATCCATGTCTAACCACATAAATAATCATTTTTGATCAAAAGATCTTTAAAACTTTATATACAGTTGAAGTCAGAATTATTAACCCCCCCTCCCCCTGTATATTTTTCCCCCAATTTCTTTTAACAGAAAGATTTTCTCAACACATTTCTAAACATAATAGTTTTAATAACTAATTTCTAATAACTGATTTATTTTATCTTTGCCATGATGACAGTACATAATATTTTACTAGATATTTTTCAAGATACTAGTATTCAGCTTAAAGTGACATTTAAAGGTTTAACTAGGTTAATTAGGTTAAATAGACAAGTTAGGATAATTAGGGGAGTCATTGTATAACAGTGGTTTGTTCTGTAGACAATCGAAAAACAATATTGCATAATATTGACCTTAAAATGTTTTTTTTTTAAATGTAAAACTGCTTTTGTTGTAGATGAAATGAAACAAATAAGACTTTCTCCAGAAGAAACAATATTATAGGAAATACTGTGAAAAATTCCTTGCTCTGTTTAACATAATTTGGGAAATATAAAAATAAATAAATAAGTAAATCACAGGAGGGCTAATAATTGTCACTTCAACTATATATATTTATATACACTTCTTTTAAAAAAAAGTAGTGGACCAGTAGGCCTCAAAATAATGTTACATTTTTAAGCAAAAGAAAAGATCACATCTCTGCTACAGTACATGGCCTCAAGAACAAACCCCAAAATAATCTAATATATACACAAATGTATATAAATACATAAAACATGTTTTGTTTTTTATGTACGGACAAATGTGGGTATAAACAAACACCCACACTTGAGGAGTAATTGAACACAGCAGTTGAAAGTTGTTTGAAGAAGAGAGTTGAACTCACGTCCCACATGCTAAGCATTTGTTTACATACCTCGGGGACGCTAACATACCCGTAGCCTATAAAGTTGCGTCTGTCTGAGGCAAAGCAGACAAAACACTTCCATATTGTTTTGAGAAAGAACTAGAGATTTGAAAGAAACAGCCACAAGTCTTTCTTCCTGATTCTAATACAGTCTTAACAAGATGCAATGTGATATTTGGCTGTTGCTGTATGAAAAGATCAATTAAAAATCGCAGCCAATCAGAAGATTGTGTAGGCAGAGCTTCTCTGCAAGCACGCTGAATGTGCATTTAAATGGGGAAAACAATATAATTATTGGATGTAAAATCATTTTAACATTCATAAAAACTGTTCACTGTTTTAACATCAATGTTTTCTTTAAATTATTGTCAAGATCTGAAATTAATTATCCACTGTTGCTTTCATATAGCTGAAAACGTTGTCAAAATAACTTTTCATACTTACATGTACAGTATATGTAGCATCTCCTCTCCATCTGTCTATCT
>CAIGQW010054212.1:9158049-9176782 GCA_903798125.1 Danio choprae | reverse complement strand
ATTATATTATATTATATTATATTATATTATATTATATTATATTATATGAATTTATGATCATGTTATCATATTAAATATTACTTGTGGAACGTATGTGTAAGGTATGTTAACAATCATGCTCAGATAACTAATATTACATTTCAGCCAATATGTTTTAAAATACAAACACTTCATTTCTTATTGGTATCAAAACTTCCATAATATGTGAGCATTAAATTATTAAAAGTGCTGTATATGAAAAAAATAGACAAAACATTACATTACATTCAAACAAAAATAAACAAAAATTTGAATGCATATGAACATATAAACACCAGCCGCTGCTTTAAGTAAATATAACATCAAACTAAAAGCAAAGTCAGAACTTACGCTCAGCGATGATCAGAGGAGGGAAGAAGAGAAAGTAGCCCACCAATTCGGCTGTGAGCTGGTTAAGAAGACCGCTGGACACTGTACCGTTCAATGGAGAGCTGCCGTTCCACACCACATACACCAGAGTGACTGCCAGCGAATTCCCTGTTTGATACGTGTTCAGAATCTGTCCGAAAAACACAAAGCAACTATAAATCCAAATCCAACGAACAACTCCTCAGAGGAACGCTGTTAACAGACCTCTGAAGACGAGCCATTTATCAAACTTTGTTTTCAAGTTCAATCGAAAAAACTACCTCAACAGAAAGAGTCCCGTAGGAGTCCTCTACTTTCTCCTGCGCCTCAGCAAAAACATTTTCCAACCGTTGCTCCATCATTTGGATGAATCCGCAAGACTTGATGTTATCTGCTGGCCCGACGAACCTAAGAACTATATGTAATAACCAAAAAAGCAGATGCTCAGATGGTCGTTTAGTTACCAGTGTCAAAATGCTATTTAATCCCTTTGTTTGGCATTTTCTAACAATGAATTCTTTTATTGTGTGATATATTGTCATTGATTATTATTGTGATAAGTCATATTATTGTTGTTTTAAGACAATTTTATGCCAGTGATTTTATAATGATAATGCAAATAACACTTTCAAAGGATAGAAACTTGACATTCTTATGGGTTCACACTAGACACGAAGCACCGCGCCAATTGCTCTTGATTACTCACAGGATGTTTTTTCTATGAATTTTCTGCTCAAGTCGAAATTTGTTTTTCTTTGCTCACCGCAAACACATTCCATTTGTTTACACTGACCTTGTGTGTAATCTACTTTGCCTGAATACTTTCATTCATATTTGGTGTGAAGACTGTATCATAAAAAAATGTTAAAATCAAGTTTTTATTGCATGATAAGTCAATATATTGAATATTGCAACAAGTCTCGATTCATTATTACATATTCTCGATTCATTATTACATATATCTTAAGTGACCCGGGTCTATGTATATTTGATCCAGCAGCATAACAATAGTATATATTGTACAAAAGTAATGATAATTTAACCATTAGTGTCATTGTCAGATTTCATTTTCCCAAATATTTTCATCATCTAATTATATTTGCGATATTCTCAGAACTATATTTCAAAGTCAGTATTTTAATCATTTAAGGCTTATTCACCAGATCAATTGTCAAGTTACGGAGACATTTATATTAGTATTTTTAAAATTATGAGTGACATATCACATTCACAAACATTATGTATCAGATTGATTCAGATATCTCCAATTTGAGGAATAAAGGTGATCTGCAGTTATTGAGTAATCAGTCATTTAATTGTATATTTAAATTATATATTATAAATATATTTACATTACTACATTTGTTGGGTCTCTATTCACCCTATACGATTTTTACAAAAACAAACAATAATTATATATTTAAATTCATTCATTCATTCATTTTCATTTCGGCTTAGTCCCTTTATATATTTATTTAAATTATATATTATAAATATATTTACATTACTACATTTGTTAGGTCCCTACCTTATATGCTTTTTACAAAATATAAAAAAAAAAAAAAACAGACTTTCTTTTATATTTTTACATTATATTGTTGAAAATTAATAGATTGAATATTAAGAAGGTTGATGTCTTTTTTCTTTTCTTTTTTTCTATTTGGAAACAATAACTCTATTCATCATGCTCACTGATCTTTCATACTTTGCAAACCTTATATTCACAAACAGCTACATGGGTGGGAATATCAAAGAAAGAAAAAAAAGACTCCAGATGGAAAAGAGTCTCACCTGTTTTGAGCTGCAAGTGGATGCCGAGGGTGGGCAGCCATGGGGCCACTGGATTGGGGATGGCCAATACCACAGGAACATACTCTCTGATATCAGTCAATATCTTGTCAAAGCCGTAGGAAACTAAAGTGTCTATTACAACAGACCCCACCAGCACGGCCTTCCCTCTCATGACGAAGTAGCCCACAGTCACATTAGAAGGAGTGCAGATGTCTCTTTCCATCTAGAGAGAATACAATGTTTTTCACCATTTTTATCACCTCTTTGGCTATTTTTTTGGTCACATGGATACATTTTTAGAAAGTACACTAATCTTTAATAAGAAATTAATATCTTTAGCCAATATTGTTTATTTATTAAAAGTGATAGTAAAGACATTTATTATGTTACACAAAAATGGATTAATACTGTTTTTCTGAACTTTCAATTCATTTTTTTTTTATATACTATGATTTCTGTGAAGACTGTAAGAATAAAGATGAAAATTCAGCTGTGAATCACATCAATAAATTACATTAAATTCAAGATTTATTACAATACAAAAAGTCATTTAATTTGTAAAATTCACAATATTAATGCAGAGTGAATCTTCGTTCGAAATGATAATATGAATCTTTCAATTAATATTAATATTAACCCACAAAGTTGAATTAATAAATTAATTATAAAATTTAAAGATATTAAAATCAAAAGAAAAAAAATAATGATTACAAACAATCTGAAAATGTTTTGAGTGAAAATAATATATATATAAAATATATTTTCTTATTTTATTAAATAGCCAGAAAAGCTATAATTTTGTCAAATATGATTAAATTGTATATATTTAGGATGCATATAATTCTAGCTATATAATTAGCCTTAGAATTAATATATATATATACATGTATATATACAGTATATATATTCGGCCATGAGGCAAGGATGGTGGCGCACAAATTAAATAAACTAGTGAATGTGTGAAATCTGCAAACAATGTCAATATTTTATGAGTTGTTAGCTGATTGCATTTGCTTTCTGAATTTATATTATGTTGCTATACTCACACAACTGCTCATACTGGCTTTGTTTATTGTAAAGCGCTTGAGGCAAATGCTAATACAAATCCCACATGAATAAATTTCATCATTTTGCGCCAAGCTGAGTGACCATTTCTCTATTTGCCTCTGACAGAATTACACAAACGCGCTGTATTTCTGCATCTTTGTGATTGTGTCATCTCCTGCTGATCACCTCCAGGGTCTGTAATGATACAGAACCTCTGATCTGATGGACAGACGAGGAGGAGTAGAAAAAGGAGAGAAACATCACACGGATGAATATAGAGAGAGATCTTCAGAAGAACAGATTGAGTCACGCATTACAGAGCATAATAGGCACAGACGGCTGCTCTTCAAATGCTAATAACAACCTTCTCAGTGGTCATTCGCAATTAAAGGGACAGTACTTCCAAAAATGACAAGTCACTCATCAATTACTCACCATCATGTTATTCTTGTTTTACAACCTAAATGCTTTTATTTATGGGGGTTGTGTTTTTAGGCTTGTCAGTAAATGGTCACTGTTATGCTAACACTACCCAGCTGGCACCTTGATGTCAAAACACACATCAAAAATGCTAAACGGTTTGATGTCAAAATGATATCAAACTGACATCTAACGTTGGAGTCAAAAAACACATCAGAAATCAATTATAGGACTGTCCTGTAATCATTTTTTGGTGTTTCTGATGCCAGTGTTAGATGTCAATTTGATGTCATTTTGACATCAAGGTAGTTTACATTGAAGGAATACAGAATCCAATGTAAATTTATAATTAAAGCTTTCAGATAGGTTCTTATATTATTATACTTTTTGTGTTGCTATTTTGGTGGTCAAAAGGGCATCAATGTGTAGATGTCAAATAGACATCAAGGTTCTGACATTAAATTGTAGAGATGTGACGAGATCTCAGGCTACGAGATTTCGTGAGACTAAATTGCGACGAGATTTCTCGTCGAGGTGAAAGGTTATCTTGTGAGTTGTGAAGTTATGATAGAGCGTGAGAGTGAATTTAGCACTGTAGATTGGAGGCAGGATTTGGATTTTAGCCGCACATCAAGTGCTTTGCACAAACCTGGCAACCCGGGCTGCCTCTGAGTCACTCATTTGCTTGGGTGGGTACGACGTAAGTGCTTTTTTTTACCGGAGTTCAAGGGTTGCCGCGTCCAAAAGCAAAGGCTGCTACAGCTGCTGCTACACAAATTAACCGGTTCGTAACCATGCAATGGAAGAGCACATTAGATATGCTTAAAGTCATAATCGTTGTAAACACTAATCGAATTAAGAAACGTAGAGTATTCCTATTTTAGTCGCATTATTGAAGTGCAGTACAGACATGTAAACGCCGTAATCAAACTATTACCGTCATGTAGGACTTTTTCATTTTGCGACAGGATATTCCATACACAAACACATGGTTGTTTGACACTATTCTCTGCACATATCGCGTCAGTAAAGGACCACAGCCACACACATCTCCCCCAAGTGCGCACACACACAGTGAACTCTGGGAGACACACACTCTAGTCGTCATCATCATCATCATCACTAAAAAGTTACATTTGTGGAAAGGAGTTCAATTCTCATGTGAAATTGTACAAGAGAGAAGCCAGTCTGTCACGCTCGACTGCAGACATGAAGGCACAGGAACACGGGATTTAACACAAACACGAATTTATTAACAAACACTCACGGAATACAAGGGCACTGGAAACACGGGAGACTCTGGAAGGACATGGGATAAAGACAACACGGAGTGACGACCAGACAATACATCAACATGTAGACAATACAATACCGGACAAAGAATGAAACAAACTAAGGGGTATAAATACAAGAGGGAGCATGATGAACTGATTGGACACAGGGGTGAGACACAGGTGAAAATAATGAACATTGAAAACAGACAAAGGAATGACATCAGAAGGGAAACACAGGACAGATACCTGACACAGTCAGTATAGTTTATAGCAAAAAATTTTGCAGTGTTTGCATGTCCTTTATGACATAATTCATTAAAATAGAAGTAAAATAACATTCATTACAAGTTAATTAAAATAAAAAGCACCTAAATTGTTTTGCATTTTTTGATTTTGTTTTCTCAGTTGAATAAAAGACTATTTTCCATTTATATATTTCATCATTGAAGATTTCTTAATAATAGTTTACAAATTTGTCTCGTCTTGTTCTCGTGAACTCAATCCCGTGTCTCATCTCATCTCGTGGAGGAAGCGTCTCGTCACACCCCTATCAAATAGATTTGCATTTTTGACTTGTTTTTTGACATCAGTGTTCATTTGATGTAATTTTGACTTCAAGGTGCCCACTGGTATGTGATACAAAATGTGATACACGTGATACACGTGAAACGTTGAAGACATTACTAATATAAAACCATTTAGCAGTTTACATGCCTGCTTCATGTTTCAACAAAAGGTTATTTACATACTCTCTATTACACAGTTCCTCATTTGCAAAAGAATCTGTTGTCAAATACTGTTAATGTCCAAGTAAAGACATATTAAAATATGTTTTGTGAATTTGTCACCCAACAGAAAAATGTGTTATTAACCACCCAGCCAAATTTAAATGATAAAAAAATGGCAAGTAACTTAAATAAGGATCCCAATTTATATTAAGTGGCCTTAACTACTATGTATGTCCATTAAAATATAAATACAATGTACTTACTGTGTTCATAATGCATTGCAGAACACTTTTGCTGCTCTTGGGGTTGGATACGGGTAGGGACAAGTTTGGTAGGTTTAAGGGTAGGTTAAGGTGTGAGTGTAATTAAAGATGTAATTGCATGCATGTATTTAATCAATCATAAGCACAATGTAAAAACATGTATTTACACAATAAGTACATTGTAAAAAAAATATTAATTTAAGTATAAGTACATATTAAGGCCACTTATTAAAAAGTTTAACCAAAATAAGGTATCAAAATCTTAAAATAAGTAGGACTCTCTGATCTCAAATATTGGGGGCGTGTCCGCTGATATCGCTGAACCCATGCCCACTCATGGAAAATGGCCATCTCTTAATAGAGTGGAGGAACTATGACGTCAATTTGTATGCAAAAACCCAGAAGCGAGTTAGCATTTTAGCAGTTCCGATTCCCTTGTCCCAAAGTCAATGGGTTTTTTGAGTGGGATTTTGGTTAAATCATTTAAATAAGGTTTGTGGCTACCACAAACTCAAGATACTTTCACGTTTTGTTCGACGACATCAAACACATCAGTTACATCACACTGTTGATTTTTTAAATCGGTTATGCTTCTTTAAAAAGACTGTTGCTATCAAGTTGCTTAATGGGACTATAGGCGGTATCGGAGACGTTATATGTCATTCAGCTGAACTGGTCTGAAACGCAGCTCGCTTGTGTTGGACATTTGGATTTGTCTGTTATTTAAGTATTTTCATAAATAGTATTTTTTTAGTTTGTAGTATTTTTCTAATTGGGAATTCATATTGTGTGTGTCACGCTCGGGTTGAGGGACATGAAGGTACGAGAACACGGGATTAAACTAAAACAAATTTATTAACAAACACTTACTACAAACACAGGCACTGGAAGAAACAGGAAACTCAGGGAGGACATGGGGTGATGACAGCATGGAAAATACACCGGGCATAGACACTACAATAATGAAAAGAATGAAACAAACTAAGGGATATAAATACAAGGGGCACATGATGAACTGATAAGATACAGGGGATGAACACAGGTGAAACTAATGAACATTGAAAACGGCGGGAAAACAGAACAAATGAATCACATGACGACAACAGAAGCACATGGAACACAACAACAGAACCTGACAGTGTGTAGATAATGGCTTCTTTTGTTGAGACCGTCATGACAGATTAATTTGTTGACCATTTATTTTAATAAAACGATTTTATGAAGATACAGCTGCAGTCTGTCTCTTTCCTACTCTCAGTAATGCGAATGTGTGGATAAATTCGTAAAAAAATACATACATTTTAACTGTCATTTTAACATAGATTTTCAGTTGTTTTTTTCTTCATCTGAACACATTTAACTCTATCATAACTACAATATTTACACTCCTTCTTAAAATGTATAGCATATATGACTGTATGGGCTGCTTTTCGCTGTACTTCATGACGAAAAAGTATATTAAATGTTGTTCTATCCATGATGGAACTTGTAGGCATTTGATAGGCCTGTCTCTCACGCCTCATCACTAAGGTAAGCGGGCTGTATGCACGCACACTATATACTTATTTAAATGTCTTATGATAATACTAGGCACATTTATAAAACATACAGTATGTGTTTAAAAACTTTTACAACAACCGTAAAGCAAAACAAAAGTATTTCCAACGTTTCCCACCAGTAGGTATACATACATATGTGTTTTTTGCATATTTGTTCATTATTTATAGCGTGGATTATAATATAATAATGCGTAAATGCGAGAGTAAATCTTTGTCATAAGCTTGAAAATTTGTAGCAGGGTGGTGCTGACGTCACAGATGAGCGTCCCGAAGGCACTGTAGCCCATTTATAGCCTAATTATCTAGTTAGCTTTTCAGTTCTTGCGTTTGCATTTAAGATCCAAAAGTGATACAAATTATATTTTCATGTGAGGATTATGCGGTTGGACAAACCGTGTAAGTGTAATGAACTGTGTTTGAACGCAGAGCTTATTATTTGCAATCTTCAAAAAGCCTATGGGAAAATCCTGTATGGATTTTATTGAGGGAACCAGTTTTATGCTAGCAACTGATTGGCCTACAAGGTGACGTCATAGCTCCTCCACTCTATTGTCATATACTGCCTCAACCTGAATGGATGCTACTGATGCTACCTCTAGTAACATTAGCTTAATTGACTTAATTATATTTCTTATTTCATTACTCCTTTAAACAAACAGTACATCATACAGGACTAAAATTAACAGAATGTAATTTTTTGCATGTACTGTTCCTTTAAATCCTCTAGTTCAGTCAACTACACTCCCCTGAAGCACTGAAGCACACTGTCTCTCTGCTGTAACCATGATATTGATTCTTTATTTGCAGCGTATGAGTTACCAGCCCTGTGCTATTTATGGACTCGCCGTTCTGACGGACAGACGTGCGAATGCTCCTTAGGCTTCAAACCAAGTGTTTCATAAGACCGTTCTTTCTCTGTGCTGGAAAACAGGGAGATGTTCTCCACAGTCTCACTCAATGAACATACACAGGAAACACCTCCCACACAAAACTCCCACCACGCTGTCCTATGCTAAACTACAATTCCCAGGATGCATCAGTGATAAGATCCCATAGGGCTGTGGTCAAAGCACTGTGCTTATCTTGTTGCTGCTGAAGATTCTACTGTATATTTTACTGTGTTTCCAATGGCAACAAACTGTTCTGATTTGTCCGTTTCATTATTTATTTTCGCATGTCTCGATTTGTGTTGTGCTTGCAGTGGAAGAGAGAGAAAAGGGTTTGTGTAAGAATTAGGGCTGGGCGATATGGCAAAAATTGCAATCTCGATAATAATTTTCCATATTGAACGATAACAATATATATTTCAAATGCTTCCAGATTCAAAAGAGTATCCTAACAATGACTGAAGCCACAAAAATTAAAGAGTTTATTGAATAGCATAACATATTTTTGGCCGATACATTTTCAGTGGCTGAAAATTTGGTACATCTCTAATATCCACACACTTTTAGATTCCCATAGTCGCATATTTCTGCTGTGTGATTGGCTCTTAGATCAATATAGAGTAAAAAAGTCCAGAGCTTATCATTGTTATTGACATTAATTTTATCGCGGTTCGATATAATATAGTTTATCAAACCAGCCCTAGTAAGTATACACGACCAAGAAAATTCTAATTGGACTCAACGAATTAAACATGTAATGAACTGAGGTCATGATGTTTAATATGAATATTGTTATTATTATTTTGTACGGGCCACTTTATTAAATGCACTCATTCAACTGCTTGTTTGTACACATATCTAGTTAACCAGTCAAATGGCTCAATGCTTTTAGGTATGAAAGATGGTCAAGATGCTCAAACCGAGCATAAGAAATGCAAAAGCACTAACCTGTATGCGGATGTTGCTGTCATTGAATGCTTTTTGCAGAGCCTGCGTGAAACCTTTAGACAGGTTCTGTCTCATTCCAGGCTCAAGGCGATTTCTCCGCATCTGGATGGATAAAACTGGGGAGAAATGAAAAAAAATACTCATGATTTTAAAAGCGGCACAGATCCCTGGGGAGGCAGCCATGTCTGCAAACATGCCTGCTTACAGTGAACATATGTTGGTTTCACTGCAGTGCATATGCTGTCGTTGTTGAATGTTGGAGAGAAGGAGTAGGTTTACTGCTTGATGGTATTTGCATAATAATGCCTTTTACAAGAGAAAGTAGATATGTGCATTAGTCGGTTTTGTCATTCGCCACTGTTGTAATGAGCTGAGCATTGTTTAAATGTCAAAAAGGCTTTGTTATTTTAATTGTGTGTACATTTGTTAACATGTTACTCATCGTTCCTTAGCTGTTAATTATTTTTTAATATTAAAATTAAAATCTAATTGAAAACACTGCACATTCTGACTAAGTGCACTTAAATGGACAAAATGAAATCTGCTTTAAAATGATGTTCATAAAAAATATTATGTAATTGTACTTGTATATTAATAATTGATGCTATGGAATTTCATATAATATGTATTATAATTAACCATATATTATAATTATATCACTATATTTAACTAACATTTAACTAATTTATATGTAACTAATTTAAAGCATTTTACTTTTATTATGTAAATCTATGCAAGAGTTTAATTTTAGACAGAAATTCTAAATGTTTTCCTAGTAAAACTCCATTAGAAAACATTTTTGAAGAACATTAAATTGAAGTTATTTATTATTTTTTTACAAATGTAAAATCATTAACAAAAGCACATCAAACCCCAAAAGTGTTCACATGCAAAGCAAAGTTGAGGTAACTGGGGAAAAATGTAGATGTGCTAATTAGGCTAATTAATCACATAAACCTCACTCCCATAAAAGTGCACTAGCAACTGGCAACTCTACAGACTGTGGCTTTTAACATCCTTATTAGTGTGCTCCGCTTCAGTGCTGGAGATGGTGATTTGAATCCCACTTAAAATGGTGCGAGTAGAGCCGTAGAGGTGAAACTGGTGACATGACCTGGATGAGAATGAGCTTAGTAGTGTAGCAAGTAGTAGCTCTGCGGGTAAATTTCGCTCTCCTGGCCAAAAAAAGGCGTACTAGTAACTGGTGCTAGAGACTGTGGTTTTTAGCATACCTGCCAATGCACCAATAAGCACTGACTAGAGTCTCACATGAAGCAGTTTGAACAGCATCGTAAATAGTAGCACTGTGAATAAATCTCACTCCCCTGGTTTAAAAACGGTGTACTAGTTACTACTGTTAGAGACTCTGGTCTTTAGCGTACTTGATTATGCACAAAGAGGCAGTGATTTGAATCTCACTCAGAGCAGTGTGAGTAAAACTGGAAGGGTGACATTGGTGCCGTGACCCGGATGAGAATAAGCTTTAGTATCGTAGCAAGTACTAGCTCTGCAAGTAAATCTCATTCCCCTGGTCTAAAAAAGGTGTATTGGTGACTAATGTTAGAGACTGTGGTCTTTAGCGTTCTTGCTAATGCACAAAGAGGGACTGATCTGAATCTCACTCAGAGCAGTGTGAGTAAAACTGGAAGGGTGACATTGGTGCCATAACCCGGATAAGAATGAGCTTTAGTAGCATAGCAAGTACTAGCTTTGAGAGTAAATTTCACTACCCTGGCCTAAAAAAGGTGTATTATTGACTGGTGCTATAGACTGTGGTCTTTAGCGCACTTGCTAATGCACCAAGAGGCACTGATTCGAATCTCACTCAGAGCACTGTAAGTAAAACCGGAGGGGTGACATTGGTGCCGTGACCCAGATGATAATGAGCTTTAGCAGCTTAGCAAGTAGTAGCTCTGAGAGTAAATCTTACAGCCCTGACCTAAAAATGTGTACTAGTGACTGATGCTAGAGAATGTGGCCATTAGCATATTTGCTAATGCATGACCTGCCACTTGGAGTGGTGTGAGTAAAACTGGAGGGGTGACAATGGTGCCGTGACCCAGACAAGAGAAGTTTAGTAATCCAGCAAGTAGCTGTGTGAGTAAACCTCACTCCCCTGCCCTAGAAATGTGCACCAGCGACTCATGCTAGTGGTGTCCTTGTCAGCATGCCTTGTCTCCTATACAAGAAACACCAGTTCAAATCCTGAATGAATTAGTGTAAGCAGAACCAGAGGGGTTATATGAGTCCTTTAGTGAATTATCGCTATAACAACACAAAAGCACATTCAGATACATGCTAACATACTAAACAATAGCTCACCTGTTCTCACCCACAATCTTTCTGTCACATTACAGGCCAGAATAGAACTGTCAGTTGGAGAGGTGCTCACTTCAGTCATTGTACTTCCAGAGGTAGAAACAGTGGTGGTTTGAGGAGTCGTCGTCGTCGTTGTTGTAGTTGCCAATGTGGTTGTGGGGGGTTTGGTAGTTGTTGGTGCTACTTTTGTGGTTGTGGTGGTAGTAGTTGTGGTAGTGGTGGTGGTAGTCGTTGTTGGTGGTTCTGTTTCGGTTGTTGTGGTTTGGGTGGTTGTTGTGGTTGGCATGGTGGTTTCAACCTCTTTCACCATGACGACCGCAGTGGGTGGAGTCACAGTCATGGATGTCACAGTTAAGGGCGTGACAGTCGTGGTGGTCACTGTGGTGAGTTGGAGACTGTCGCTGGTCACAGTGTGAGAGTTGCTTTGTACTGTAGTAGCGGATGAACCGTTTTCAGGTCTTTCAGGTGAGGTGGCATTAGAAGCAGAAATGGAGGCTGAAGTAGTCACATTGTCTGTGAGGGTGGCGTCTGTCTCTGCCACAGTCGTGAAAGAGGAGCCCGGGGCAGTAGGTAGATCAGGGTTTCTGGGGAATTCACTAAGAGTCTCGTCTGAAAGCAGAGAAGGTTTTGCGTGAGGGAAGTGAGATTGAGGACACACATGATGCTCGCTGATGGTGAGGAATGACACATAGGACATGTGGGAGAGGACGGATGTAGCTTGGGGGATTATTCAGTGGCAGGACTTGTTGAAGTGTGTAATTTTTTGCACCGCTTGCATCATGAAACAGAATATAACAAGATTTTGGATTTTATTTTTATATTGTTAGGACAAGCAGATTCAGTGTAGGGATATGCGATCTATAAGAGCATCATAATTATTGTTTTAACAATGCACAAGATGAGTGTTATTGAGTATGTCAGCCACTTTAGAAAACACAAACATAAACACATCTTGATAGTCCAAATGCATTAACTGCTAACAAAACCTTTTAGAGTTCATTTAAAATAGCAGTGTAATTCAAGTGTAAAAGCCAAAAATATAACTAATTTCTGTATTATTATTTATTATCATATCATAAAACGCAGTTGTAAAACGCTTGTTTCACACAAGCAAGAGTGGAATCGCAAATAGGATATTGATTTTATATAAAGGATCATTTTTGTATGCTACAAGTTTATTGAGTTTTATTTTAGACACAATATTGCCTTTTTGTTATGTTTTGCTAACAAAAATACAAAGCCAGAGCAGAATATTTGTGCTCCTCAGAGCAGTACCGCAGTGTTTCCTTTCTGGATCAATCTGGTTTTGGACAAAACATTTGAGTCAATCATTCAATGATCTATTCATAAAGACACTCACTTGCTTTTTTCTAAATGAATCAACCATTTTCAATGAATCGTAGTGAATCGTAGTGGCGTACACGCCACTAATTCAATGTCCAATTTGAGATGTGCAAAAACGTACACACTTCAGCTTTAAAGTCAACATGAAATCACATGAAATCACAACATGAAAAAAAATTGTCATCAAGGCTGCATTTATTTGACCAAAAATACAGACATTTTTTGTTTCAAATTTTTAAATAACTGTTTTATATTATGCAATTATGAAATATAATTTATTCTAGTCTCAGTAGATCACATGATCCTTTAGAAATCATTATAATATCCTGATGTGATGCGAAAGAAGCTTTATTTTATTACAAATATATATTTATTATATTGTTTAGAAACTTGATATTAATATCATCAATGCTGAATGATGTATATGACTATAAAATATAAATATAATGTTAATTCTTTTATTATTATTATTATTATTATTATTATTATTATTATTATTATTGTTGTTGTTGTTGTTGTTGTTGTTGTTGTAACATTAATGTATTATCAAAGTCTAATATTTCACAATCTTGAAATTCTACATTTCTTAAATAATTGAAATACTATTTCACTCAAACACATCCGTTGTGCATGTAAAATGGGCTATGAATGCAATTTCATGTTGACTCTACATTGATTAATGTAAAAAAAAGTTAATGATGATGCAACCACCAAACACAATGACCTTGAAAATGATGAGGCGATGATGATGATGAACAAATGGTGAAGTAGGGATGATGACGACAACATCATATCACACCTGAAAAGAAACCCTTATTTAAAAAACAAAAACATTACTCGACTTTTCTACACAGCGTTCAATCTGCACCTTCCAATATAACAGTACCTGAGCTAGTGGTCAAGACACTGTTGATTTTCTCTGCCGGGGACAGCGGATTTGGCACTCTGATGGCCAGCTCCCCTGGGGACTTTTGATTGGTGCGATTGTCACTGTTGCCGGGGAGGGAGGGCAGAGAATGAGTTTCTGCAACCTGCAGGGTCTGCACTGAAGCGAACACAGGCTGCTCCCTTGTGCTTTCTGCCCTCTCTGGTGAGGAGTGGAACTGCAAGGCCAAATCCTCACCCTCCAGCAATGATGAAGAGACTGTGGTGTTCGGGGCTCCGGTTGGATCCTGTGAAGGGCTGAAGGCTTGTCCTGATGCCTCGAGCCTTGCTTCATCTGATGATGAAAAAATAGAGATGTCATGGTGTGAAATAATAAACATGCAGAAGAGAACATTTGTTATTTGTCAAGCCAAGAATTTAAATACGAGACGGTGTTAGAGGCAGCGGCATTAGGCTTGTGACAAACACCGTTATTTAATCAGCATTAATGATAATGCGCTGTATTAAATTGCTCTGAGACACATGAGAAATGGAGGGAAGAGGCTGATAAGTTGCTTTTCTGCTTACATGTGCTGTCTTTTCAGGATGTATCCTAATTGCTATGGAATATGATTTGGAGAGATTTGGAATTATTTGTTTTGGTGCGGTTTTCGGGTTCACATCAACAGTTTGCTGTTAGCTTCACAATAAGATAACAGCACAAAATTACACGGTAAGAGTGAAGAGGTGTTTTTGTAGAGGTGCTTTTTTGTATTTTAACCATTCATGTACGTGACAAGGATTTTTGAGCCTTTGAATTGCAAATGGGTTTTAAAATCTAAAAACAAAAATGCTCAGCTCATGGTTTCATTTGTGAAGGCAAGATATTAAATACTCAATGGTATTAGAGGCAGCGGCATTAAGCTTGTGACACACACCGTTATTTAATCAGCATTAATGAGAATGCGCTGTATTAAATTGCTCTGAGACTGAAATGGAGGGAGAAGGCTAATAGGTTGCTTTTCTGCTTACATGTGCTGTCTTTTAAGGATGCATCCTAATTGCTATGGAATATTTGGAATATGAGAGACAGATTTGGAACAATGTTTTGCTGGTCAGTTTGCAATTCATTTCAAAGCTGCGTCCAAAATTGCATACTTCCATACTATATAGTACGCTAAAATCAGTATGCGAGCTGAGTAGTATGTGCGAATTCCTAGAACTCAAAAAACAGTACATGTGAAGTACCCGGATGACCTACTACTTCCAGCGAGATTCTAAAGTGCGCATCAGATGGACACAACGCTACTGCGAGAGAATTCATGAATAAAAGTAAAGCGACGCAACTGACACGGGTAGATCACGTGATGATGACAAAATGGCCGATGTAGTACATCTGAGTTCCATTCATAGTACTGACATTCATACAGTAAGGAAAGTATTTTTCTAACAGCCGAGTAGTACATTTAAATTCAAACGCAGTACCTACTGAGAAGTAGGCGATTTCGGACACAGCCCAAGAGTTTGATGTTAGCATCTTGCTAAGCTAGCCACACATTTCATAATAAGAGTGAGGCATTTACACAACTGTTTTCATCTAAAAACAACACTTTTTGTGTTTAAACATTCATGTACCTGACAAGAGTTTTTGAGCCTTTGAATTGCAAATGGGTTTTGAAATCTAAAAGCAAAAATGCTCAGCTCATGATTTAATTTGTGAAGGCAAGATATTAAATACTCAATGGTATTAGAGGCAGCGGCATTAAGCTTGTGACACACACCGTTATTTAATCAGCATTAATGAGAATGCGCTGTATTAAATTGCTCTGAGACTGAAATGGAGGGAGAAGGCTAATAAGTTGCTTTTCTGCTTACATGTGCTGTCTTTTAAGGATGCATCCTAATTGCTATGGAATATGATTTGGACAGACTTTGAAACAATGCGTTTTGGTACAGTTTGAGATTCATATCAACAGTTTGCTGTTAGCTTCACAATAAGGTTACAGCACAAAATTACACAATGAGAGTAAAGAGTTGTTTTCGCAACAATATTCAACTACAAACAACACTTTTTTGTATTTTAACCATTCATTTACATGACAAGGGTTTTTGAGACATTGAATTGCAAATGGGTTTAGGTGGTCATTTTGCGATTCATTTCAAGAGGTTGATGTTAGCATCTTGCTAAGCTAACAGCACATTTCATAATAAGAGTGAAGAGGTGTTTTTGTAGAGGTGCTTTTTTGTATTTTAACCATTCATTTTGTATTTGTATTTTGAACATTTCATTTACACCACAAGTGTTTTTGAGCCTTTGAATTGCAAACGGGTTTTGAAATCTAGAAAAATAGGCTAAGCGTCTGATTTCATTTGCGAAGCCAAGATTTTAAATACTCAGTGGTATTAGAGGCATGGGCATTAGGCTTGTGACACACCGTCATTTAATCAGCATTAATGATAATGCGCTGTATTAAATTGCTCTCAAGATATTTGAGACAGAGGAGAAATTGAGGCAAAATGCTAAAGAGTAGCTTTTCTGCTTACATAGCCTGTCTTTTAAAGGCACATCGTAAGTGCTATAGAATATAAAAGAGACTGATTTGGAACAATGCATCAAGAGTCTCAATGTATTATCTTGCTAAGCTAGCAGCACAACACAACACTTTTATAATAAGAGTGAAGAGGTGTTAAAGCAACTATTTTCAACTAAAAACAACACTTTTTTAGGTATTTTAACCATTCCTTAGCATTTGCAAGTGTTTATGAGACTTTAAATTGCAAACCTTTGAAAATGGGTTTAGAAATAAAAGAAATCATATGATTAGACTTGTGGCACACACTGTTTAATTAGCATTAATGATAATGTTCATGTATTAAACTGCTGAGGAGAAATGGAAAAGAAAAAAGCTTGATGAATTAGATTTCTGCCTACATATGCTATCTTTAAAGGAAGCATCAGAACAGCCATGCGATATTTTAAATGACTGATTTGCAACAATTTAATGTGGTGCTCAGTTCACAATTGATTCCAAGAGTTTATTGTTAGTAACTTTCTAAGCTAACAGCACAACACTTTCATAATAAGAGGTCAATACGTTTTTGTGGTTTGAAATTGCAAACCTTTTAACATTTTACTTTAAAGAAAATGTAACTTATATTGTAAAAAAGTATTAATATGTTCTCATGACCAAACTTCTAAACATTAAATTTTTCAGAAAAATACAGGATGATCACTTCAAGATAAATCAATATGTATTAATTAACTGTCACAGATTATGTCTCAAAGATATTAAAACATCTTTAAATGATATACTTTATGTTATACTTATGTTATACTTCAATGATTTTTCTCATAACTTAATCAAATTGTACACAATATCCCATTTTATACTTAAAACAAGAAATGAAAATACCCTAATTTCAGTATATTCTCTGACAAGATTTAATATCACACAATTTTATACAATCATAATAAATATATTTTTTATTTTAATAATTTTTATATTTTACTATAAAAAAGACAAAAATCCTGAAAAGACAGCGCTTAAAGTCCATCTACAATAACATTACTCTATTTGGTGGGTTTTGTATGATTTAGCTTGCTTAAAGTTTCAGAAATGAAAATCACAGCAGATCCTTTCTCTATTACCATCCACTACTGCTAGCGAGTCGTTCAGAGATGATTAATATCATGATTAATCGACCTTTACAGCTCTTTACTTTATTTTTATCTTGGGGAACATAACATGGACGGAGTCATACAATATAGTGACTTTTGGACATTAATCATAAATCTTTTAGCTGGTGGACCAAATTAGAAATGTGCAGGGTTGCTTGGGCTCTGCGAGCTCTTTCTCATCTTTTACTGTGTTCCTTGTGAGCAGCCTAAAGCTTAAGTGCTTTTCTAGCGGTTTAATTAGCAAGCCGAAACACTTGCTATATATATGAGAGTGAGCTGATATATAAACACACAACATAAACATAATATGACAAATTACATCTGCTCAAAAAGATTTAAAACCGCAACTGAACTTCACGCCAATGCGTGAAACAGAGACAGAAACAGAAACAGAGACAGAAAGTGTGCTTAATATAATGTACTGATCACAAAAACAGTGCTCATGTTTATGTTTAATGTGGATACAAACACTGAATGGCAATACACCACATAAGATGTATGATTATGAATATATCTGTACGGACAGACAAACAGATGGATGGATGGGTGGATGGATGGATGAATGGATCTACAAAAGGTAAATGGACAATAAATGGATAGATGAGTAGATGGATAAATGGATGAATTATGGATGGATGGATAGACAAAAATTATGGATGGATGGATGGGCAGCGCTGTGGCGCAGTGGGTAGCACTGTCGCCTCACAGCAAGAAGGTCGCTGGTTCGAGCCTTGGCTGGGTCAGTCGGCATTTCTGTGTGGAGTTTGCATGTTCTCCCCCTGTTTGCGTGGGTTTCCTCCGGGTGCTTCGGTTTCCCCCACAAGTCCAAAGACATGTGGTATAGGTGAATTGGGTAAGCTAAATTGTCTATAGTGTATGTGTGTGAATGAGAGTGTATGGATGTTTCCCAGTGATGGGTTGTAGCTGGAAAGGCATCCGCTGCATAAAACATTTGCTGTATAAGTTGGCAGTTCATTCCGATGTGGCGACCAGATTAATAAAGGGACTAAGCCGAAAAAAAAAATGAATGGATGGATGGATGGATGGATGGAGAGATGGATGGAAAATGGATGGATGAATGGATGAACAAACAACTGGATGATAGATAATGTAAACAGATAGGCAGGCAGGCAGATAGATAGATAGATAGATAGATAGATAGACAGACAGACAGACAGACAGACAGACAGACAGACAGACAGACAGACAGACAGACAGACAGA
>CAIGQW010054212.1:9140184-9158039 GCA_903798125.1 Danio choprae | reverse complement strand
AGATAGATAGATAGATAGATAGATAGATAGATAGATAGATAGATAGATAGACAAACAAATAACAGACAGACAGACAGACAGACAGACAGACAGAGGGGTGAAAAATAGATGGACAGACAGAAGGATAATGACTGGATGGATGTGAATGAATGGACAGTCAGAAAAATGTATAATGACTGGATGGACAGACGGATTATTGGATAGATATATAGACAAACAAATGACAGACAGACAGAAATTATACAGCCATTTAACTTAACAGGATGTTCTGACTGGAAAATAAGATGCTAATTAAAGAAGGATTTTATGCTGAATGTGTGTGCGTGCAGGTTTCGTAAGCAGTCACGTTGAAATTCCTCTCCTCCAACAGAAAGCCACCTGCTCTGACAGTTCGAACATATGGGATTGTCCTGATTAACAGGCAGCTAGAGAGAAGATGAGATGTCGTGTGAAGGGGGCTCTGGCCGTACATCCAACCCATCGGCCTAATGACTGCACTTCCTGTGAATGGGCTGTGGACACTTAAACACACTTGCAGCCGTCCCGAGAAAATTTATGTCCCCCGTAATGGGTCATGTGACTCGGGTCAGTGAGCTGAGCCAATCAAACCCTCCTGCTAGGCAGAAAGGAGCCAGTTGATTGGAAGTCCAAGCGATAGATGCCAAGAGCTTTTTCCCAAGTGCATGGCCTGGTCTCAATCAGGTCCAGTTGCTACTGCATATTGTTCTATAAATGGGAGCTTTCTAATCAATGATGTCAAGAGTTAAAAATGAAGGGCATTTTTTATACTCTTGGAGTGAGCCCTTGTCCTCGTTTAATGTAACTGGAGATAGAAGAGCTAGAAAGAGATGGACCTTCTCCATTATGAGGACAGGTGGTGAAGGGGGTTGATGGGTAACTGGCCAAAGCCATCCAAGCCCATGAGGGAGTATATGGGGAACCAAAGGATGGAGTCACACCATTCCAGCAGGACAGATCCGCGTCCGCAGTCTATTCATAGATTCCATCTGCTTTTGTTGCATCTTGTTGTGGCATTGCGACGGTAACAGCACTACATCTGTTTGTCATACTAAAAATAATATTTATCTACTTTTTAAAAATAGTTTCGCTAGGAATGAGCTCCAAAATAACAAAAAAATAATCACAAAATATAATAAAAAATGCACAAATGTCTAGTCTAAGTATTCTGAAGCCGTCTGATCTGTTTGTGTGTGTGGGGGGAAACTTCATTCTTCCGACATTTTTTTATACACTTTCTTACAATCGCTCGATATCTCTAAAAAACATTGTGCATTTCTGAAGTGTGCTTCACACAGGTGAGTAGGTTTGACAAACCACCTGTAGAAACACTACTATATGCATCGGACACTTTACTTAAACTACATCTTCATTCATTCATTCGTTTTCCTTCGGCTTAGTCCCTTTATTCATCAGGGGTCGCCACAGCGAAATGAACCGCCAACTTATCCAGCATATGTTTTACGCAGCTAGTGCCCTTCCCGCTGCAACCCATCACTGGGAATCACCCATACACACTCATTCACACACATACATTATGGACAATTTAGCATACCAAATTCACCTATAGCGCATGTCTTTGGACTGTGGGGGAAATCAGAGCACCCAGAGGAAACCCACGCCAACACAGGGAGAACATGCAAACTCCACACAGAAATGCAAACTGACCCAGCCGAGGCTTGAACCAGCGACCTTCTTGCTCTGAGCACGTAATTTATGACAGAATTGAGTGAACTGTCACTCTATCAAGTGTTGCACTATAAATCTAAGGTTTGTCTATAAAAAAACAAAGATGTAATCACATTTCGGTAAACCTGTGGCATATTTCATATTTGCAACATGATAAAATTATACAGCAAAGCAGATTAGGGTGTCTGTGTGCACTGAAGCAGATTAAATGCTTTGACATAGAATGGGACGTCATCCAAACAAACACCCATCAACCCTCTGGAGAGAAAGCAGTTTGAGCTTTGCATATCAAAATTATTACACACTGACTGCAGACATCACACAGAAGTCTCAGCTTTGAAAGCATTAGTATCATGTACGGTTCGCATATGATAATATGGGCTCAAAAAATGGGCTCAAGAATTTTGTCATAAAGTATATACTAAAAAACATTTTGGCTAAACTCAACAAACATATTTACACATACTGTACAATGTACCTCACTTTCCTTGGTGACACAACTTGTGTTTCTAATTATGATTACGGGTCACATAAAAGACTAAGAAAGTTATCTACACACAGTTTCTTGAGTGTTATGACTTTTATCACAAAAATGTTTTATCACTTGTAGTGTGTGACATTTAAACTAATACACATTTTCACATTTTGTGAAACAGGTGCCAGCAACCAAGCGGGCACCTTGATGTCAAAATGATGCCAAAAAACAAAATGTCAAATGTCAAAACGACATCCAATTTCGATCTAAAATTGCCATGAAAAAAGCACATCAAAATCACTTACAAGTCTGTCCTGTAGTCAATTTTTGATGTGTTCTTTGACGCCAATGTTAGATGTCAATTTGATGTCAATTTAACATCTAGATAGTTTACATCTGTTGTAGGCATCCAAGATCCAGTGTAAATTTGTCATTTGTAATTGTAACTTATATTATATCTTATATTATAACAATTTGATGCTGTTATTTTGGTGGTCAAAAAGGCATCAATGTGTAGATGTCAAACAAAAAAGGCCCCTTAAGAGACATGGGTTTAAATCCTCCTTGCAGTAATGTGAGTTAGAACTGTGTAAACATCACTTCCCTGTCCTCATGAGGCACACTTGCAACTGATGCAGGAGGCTGTGATCTTTAGCATCCTTGTTAGAACATAAGGATGCCATTTTGAATAGAGAAGAACCAGAGGGCTTGCGTTGGTGCCGTGACCCGGATGGAAATAAGGTTTGTGGGTGACAGTCTTCAGTGTGCTTGTTAGTGTGTCAGAACAGTGCAAGTAGAAGCAAAGGGGTTACATTGATGCTGTGACCTAAATGGGACCAAAGATTGAATGCAATGAGTTTAACAGAAAACAAATAGTATGACCTGTGCAGATAAACCTCCCTCCCCAGGTCTCAGAAGACACTAGTGACTAATAAAGTAGGCTGTGGTCTTTAGCATCCATGTCAGGTATGGTCATCAATGCCATTTGGAATATCGCCTGAAGTGGGGCAAGGAGAACCAGAGGGCTTGCATTGGTGCCATGACCCGGATGAAAGTGAGGTTTGAGGGTGACAGTCTTATGACACTAGTGACTGATAAATGAGGCCGTGGTCTTTAGCATCCTTGTTAGCTTGCCCCCATACTATGTTAGAGATGCAAATTTGAATCCTACTTGGAGCTGGGTGAATAGAACAGGAGGGGTTGCAATGGTGCCGTGACCCAGATGATAGTAGCAAGGTGTAAGGCTTGACAGTCTTTAGTGCTCGTTAGTGTTCCTGTTGCCCATGCCAGAGAGGTGCTATGACCCAGATTTAGGTGCGTGTGGGAGTTAAGAATTGTGCAAGCTGTGCAGCTGACACTAGAGGCTTGTTAGCATGCCTGCTTTGAATGGCTGAAATGCTGGTTCAAATCTCACTTAAAACCAGGCAAGGAGAATTTTCACATATCATGATCCAATGTTAATATCAGATAACAAAACCATTGCACTGAAGGATTAATTGACACTCCAATGGTGCTCCAAGAATACCAGGGTATATGTGTAAATCACAACCCAGGCTCATTCTAAAAACGTACCGCTATATAAATTTCTGGACAGCACCAAATACATCCCAGGAGGTACGTTTTTTTGCAGTTTTTGTTTTTGCAAATCCACCAGAGGCTGCTGTGATCTCAAATCAAACCGTTTTTTTAGATCTCAAATTTCTCTCGCAAGTGCCATTCACGCCTGCTGTAAATCCACTAGAGGCTGCTGTCGATTGACTGACTGACCGATCGACTGACCCACCCTCCTCCTTCCCTAAACCCAACCGATAATGTTTTCAAAAGCACCGATTGACCTGCCCACCCACTTCCCTAAACCCAACTGACAGTTTAAAAAAGCAATCCAGAAAAAGAAAAGCCCTCGCCTGATTTTACCAACTTTTCAGATTTTACCACATTCTCACTCTGTTATTTAGTTATTTTATTTTTTGGCTTTTGTTTTTGTCTTACTCGCTTTCTGGAACCATTCTTCGCTGGACTCGAACCCCGTCGTCGTCTGCGGCTCAAGTCCGTCGACATACGCAGCAAGCCACACTGGACAAACTGGTAACAGCAGGAAACCCGTCCATACGGAGGTAAGCGGTCAGCTTGTAAGCGTGAAAAGGAACAGCATCATACCGCCCCGTAGCATTCATTTTAAAGACGAAATGCAGCCATACGTACTTCTGGCTACATAATGAGCGATCTCCAGAAATATATATAGGGCTATGTTTCTAGAATGAGCCTGTGCTGGTAAATCATTATATTAAAATAGTACATTTTTGTTTTCTTTTTAAAAGCTGTTTAGTACCATGTTCATTAATCATTAGAGGTTCAAAACACCAATCATGCCAGTCAGAGATGATAAATTAATTACATATAGGGCATAACTCATACTGTACCTCCTCAAAAACTGCTTATAATGATAGTGCCTTGTAGCTACTAAACAATGAAGAAGAAGAAAATAAAAAAGAGAAACAATTGACTCCCATTTCATCAAACTACTCCCAGCAGGGCAGGGTTGGGTAAGGCCAGACTAAATTAAGACAGCACAGCACAGCACATTTGCGGCGGGTATTTGTGTTTACATTCAGTTTCTATTCCTGGAAATTCTTGTTCAGTCACTTGACGGTGTTCAAAATGGGTTTGAGGGTGATTAACTACAGAATTTTAATTTTCGATTTTAAAGTGCTGTCTTCTTTTTTCCTCTTAAGGCAAAGGAAATGGATGCAGCATAATATATGAACAGCTGGTACAAAAACAACATCTTAGGGCCTTCCTTAAACTAAGCAACAACCCACATCCTTCGGTGTATTTTAAAATGCTGCAAGCAAGGAAATTAGGGGCATGGCGGACACACGCATCCCACACATACACACACCAACACCATCACTGTTTTTAGATGAGGCAGGGGATAAATCTGAGAGACAGGGAACAGTGTGCTCTTGGCGGGAGCTGAGGTAACAGCAGTGGCAAGCAGATTTGAGATTTGAGCTGTATTAAAGTTTATCCTTCTGCTGATGGCTATATGTGTTTTTAGAGTCGATATTGGCCAGCACACCTGCTGAGAACACAGGGATGGGGAAGTACTGCAAAGCACAGTCCTTCTTTAAATAATTGAAGCTCTGGCCAAGTATCATTTGAAAGCAACATGACATGGCTGAGCTGCGCATCGATGGCTGTGTTAAACATTACTGTCTTTAAAATCACCATCAAACCAACAAGTCTAGTCTGATGACGTATTTACTGGCGAGAAGGCGGGAAAATCTATCACATGAGATAAACCAATAGGATACCACAATGATCCAACAATCCAATCAATTCCTGATGGACAAAGTCATGTCCCACTTACCTTTTAAATAAAAGCCATTTATTTCATGCACTCAAAAAATTACTTTTGCTGCTTGTTCAAACTACTTATTTAAAATTAGCTGAAACAACACAAATATTAGTTTTTTTGGGGGTACAACTTAACAGTTTTATGTTCAATCCACATAAATTTGTACAAAAAAACGATTAAATTAACTTAGTTCATTTGTTTAGAGACAACATGAAGGGATTGTGTGGAACCCAGTATTTTTTACAGTCTATATACACTCACCGGTCACTTTATTAGGTACACCTTACTAGTACCAGGTTGGACCCTCTTTTGTATCAGAACTGCCTTAATCCTTCATGGCATAGATTCAACAAGGTACTGGAAATATTCTTAACAGATTTTCATCCATATTGACATCATGCAGTTGCTGCAGATTTGTCGGCTGCACATCCATGGTGCGAATCTCCCGTTCCACCACATCCCAAAGGTGCTCTATTGGATTGAGATCTGGTGACTGTGGAGGCCATTTGAGTACAGTGAACTTATTGTCATGTTCAAGAAACCAGTCTGAGATGATTCATGCTTTATGACATGGAGAGTTATCCTGCTGGAAGTAGCCATCAGAAGATAGGACACTGTGGTCATAAAGGGATGGACATGGTCAGCAACAATACTCAGGTAGGCTGTGGCGTTGACACAATGCTCAATTGGTATTAATGGGCCCAAAGTGTGCCAAGAAAATATCCCCCACACCATTACACCACCACCACCAGTCTAAACCAATGATACAAGGCAGGATGAATCCATGCTTTCATGTTGTTGATGCCAAATTCTGATTCTACCATCTGAATGTCGCAGGAGAAATCGAGACTCATCAGACCAGGCAACTTTTTCCAATCTGCTATTGTCCAATTTGGTGAGCCTGTATGAATTGTAGCCTCAGTTTCCTGTTCTTAGCTGACAGGAGTGGCACCCGGTTTGGTCTTCTGCTGCTGTAGCCCATCCACCTCAAGGTTCAACGTGTTTTGCGTTCAGATATGCTCTTCTGCACACCTCTGATGTATCGAGTGGTTATTTGTGTTACTGTTGCCTTTCTTTCAGCTCGAACCAATCTGGCCATTCTCCTCTGACCTCTGGCATCAACAAGGCATTTGCGCCCATATAGCTGCCGCTCACTGGATAATTTTTTTTCAGACCATTCTCTGTAAACCCTAGATGGTTGTGCGTGAAAATCCCAGTAGATCAGCAGTTTCTGAAATACTCAGAACAGCCCGTCTGGCACCAACAACCATGCCATGTTCAAAGTCACTTAAATCACCTTTCTTCCCCATTCTGATGCTCGGTTTGAACTGCAGCAGATTGTCTTGACCATGTCTACATGCCTAAATGCATTGAGTTGCTGCCATGTGATTGGCTGATTAGAAATATGTGTTAACGTGCACTTGGACAGGTGTACCTAAAAACGTGGCCGGTGACTGTATATATTAACAGTGAAAAAAAAATGATTATCACAACTTCTGTTTAATCTCGACTTAATGATAAAGAATAATTTTGAATAAGTACCATACTGATAAATACTAGTAGAAAAGGAATATGTACTAGGAATATGATTAATAGGATTATTTGGTACAGTATGTGCCTTATTTTAAAGTACGATCTTGTAAGATTATGTTCATTCATGTTTATTTTGTGCAATAACTCGTGATCAGGGAGGATATATTGTGTTCAAAAATTACAGCCCTGGGAATTAAATATTTTCATTCATTCATTTTCATTTCGGCTTAGTCCCTTTATTAATCTGGGGTCCCAACAGCGGAATGAACCGCCAACTTATCCAGCATATGTTTTATGCAGCGGATGCCCTTCCAGCTGTAACCCATCTCTGGGAAACATCCATACACACCCATTCACACTCATACACTACGGACAATTTAGTCTACCCAATTCACCTATACCGCATGTCTTTGGACTTGTGGGGGAAACCGGAGCACCCGGAGGAAACCCACGCCAACACAGGGAGAACATGCAAATTCCACACAGAAACGCCAACTGACCCAGCCGAGGCTCGAACCAGTGACCTTCTTGGGAATTAAATATTAAAATGTAATCTGTATATCCTCTGAATTTAAAGCCATAAAGTCATATATCTTTTACCATTGTGCCATTTCAAACCCCTTTGTCGTTATATTTTTGACATGGAATGTGACATTTTAAAAGAACATTCCACTCCATTTTTTATGCTCATTTTACAAGTTCTTTAGAGTATTTTTTAAACCATTTAGCCGATCTCTGGGTCTGGTGGGAGCACTTTTAGCTTAGCTTAACCTAAATCATTGAATCGGATTGAACCATTAGCATCTCGCTCAAATAAATTTCAAAAAGAGTGTTGATAATTTTCTTATTTAAAGCTTCACTCTTCTGTAGTTAGATCGTGTACTAAGACGAAAATTTGCGAGATGCTAATGGTCTAATCTAATTAAATTATTTATGCTAAGCTAAGCTAAAAGTGCTCTAGCCAGACCCAGAGATCGCCTGAATGGATTCAAAAATGCTAAAATTCAACTGTTTAACTCCAGGGGACTTGTAAAATGAGCCTATTTCCAAAAAAAAAAAAGTGGAGTGTATGTTTAAAGGACTGTAACATAGTTCACAAGTTCAACATGATTAAAAAGGACAGGAACAAATTAATTTGAACTGAAATCTTTGGTAGTTCCTCACACAATATTGTATGGCTTTCGAAGACATTGAGTTCACTAGACATAAGAGTCATTTTTAAATACATTTATAGTGCTTTTTGGTTCTTTAAAACATTAATTTTCCACTGAATAAAAAAAAAAGAGCATTTGGGTCTGGAATGCCATGGTGAGTAAATTAAACATATCTCATAAATAATATTACATACAGTACATAAATATTATAGCCTTACGCTTGTACACATGCCCAATTAAAATAATAATATCCACATCATAATTCTCCATTGTCATTTTTTCATAAACTGTCATAAGCTGAAAAAAAATATTATATAGGTATAATATTATAGGTATAATATGTATATCATTATGCTGCATATACAGTAGGGCTGCACGATATTAGAAAAATCCAACATTGCAATATTTTTTTTATTCTGCGATATATATTGCGATATGAATACAATTTCACTAGATGAGTTGAATAACTATTTGGAAAGAATTTAGAATTTTAGATTGATTGTGATGATTCTGTATAGGAGTGCATAAAATATAATAAACTATCTACAAGCATAGATAAATTCAATAAAGAAAAAGATATTAATTAAATAAACAGCATTTTATTGCTTTCCAGAGGAGTCGAACTATATTCAGGTATACGGTAATTGAATAATCAAGTGTAAAATAATACTGCATAGTCTTTATTGTATAAACAATTCAATCAAAATAATCGTTATTAAATTTAAATTTCCCATTTAAAACCTTCACACAGTCACAGGCCTCAAACACTTGCAAAATGATCAATTATAATCCAGACTCAACATTGTGTATACTCGCGATGTGACTATTGCGAATGATCACATTGTGATATCGATGCTGAAACGATATATTGTGCAGCCCTAATATACAGTATATTGTATGGGAGGGATATGAAATGGCAACCAAATATATAAGATTCATCTTTCTTTTCAAGGTTTATCAATTAATTTCCACTGTCCATTATTAATTATTTTTCACAATAAAGTTATGTAGATTTAAATAAATAAAATTATAATGTGAATAAATAAATAATCCACCAGGATTCAATAAGAAAATTGACCAAATACATATTTTAATCGAAAAAACTTACTTGTGACATTATAACAATTATGCACAACCTGAAAAAAATAACTGCAATACAATTTCATTTTCCAGCATACACTACAACAATAAACCACCGTTTTCCTCCATTACAGTAATGAAAATATGATTTTTTCATCCCACTAATGAGAATATAAACTGGAGAGCGAAATGTACTCAAAATAATGTCACCGGTTTCCTAGACACTTCCCCTTTCATATCACAATCCTGAAAAGTGAGTGGTTGAGCTGCTGTAATCATAAAAGCTGCGGCTGTTGAGCTGAAAGGATGATGACATGAATTATTGACGAAGATACAAACATGGATCTGATTAAAATAACAGCCTGTACCCTTCTAGCCTCTCTAACTGATGAGGCAAACACCGCCACACATCTGTGTAAGCATCGCCGAGCAGCGTCTGATTGGATATAGACGGTCACGTGACTTCTTTTGCAGGGCTCTGGGTAGGTCATCTAGTCCCTGTCGAGTCTATGCGTCTGACTTACAATAATCCCACTTAAAATATTACATCATCTAATAATTAAAAATGAAAGCATACAATGGAAACTGCAGAGACAACATGAAGGTATACAATAAGCAATCTATGAGTGATTTAACTTGACTCCAGATGAAATCAGCACCATGATGCAGATGCCGAGCACTCAACTATGGCAAGCCTTTTTAACATTAATATTCATTCATTCATTTATTTTCATTTTGCCTTAGTCCCTTTATTAATCTGGGGTCGCCACAGCGGAATGAACCGCCAACATTAATATTATAAAACACAATGTATCTATATACTTTTTTTTTAGATACAAGTATAGATACAATTTAGATACAATTTTCTGTTAAGCACTAGTATTCATTTATTAGCTAGTAGTTCTTATTTATTAGATACTAGTACACAACTGTTTATTTGTTATATCTAATCTAATACTCTTTGGTATGAACCGCCACAGCAAAGTTCAATTAAAAATCTTACTAGACAAATAAAAAAACATTTGCAATAATTACTATAATGAATAAATACTAGTTCCAAAGTAATAAGTACTAAATACTAGTATTTCTTGATGTATATAACTAATAGTAAAAGAACTGGTTCCATATGAATAACTACAGTATCAATATAAAAAATGTACTGAGGAACCAACAAAGGCCTCCAACATTTGAACTGTTCATACAACTTTTGAATGAAACAATACTATTGGAACAATTTACATACTACTTAAGAAACAAGGGGGATGCCTTTCAAAAATTATGGATGCCTCTAATAAACCTAATAAAAATAAAAGACGTATTTTCATAAAAAGTGTGACTTTGTACTGTTTACTCTGATTTTTGTACTCTGCTTTTTATTATTTGATTTTTATGACTTATGTTACTATACTTGTGTTTACCGGTATCCCTGTTGTTGTGCTTTTTTTGTTTTTGTTTGTATGTTCATCTTGTTTTTGCTTTGTTTTTATGTTCATTGAAACCAATAAACATGGAATTAGAAAAAATGCACAGATAGTAACTATTCAAATAAGTGCAGGTATCAATGTACTAGTAATGAATAATAACTAGTATGTTTAAAAACAAAATAGAAGAATATAAAATAAGCACTAGTAGCTAACGAATAAGTACTAGTACTTAATGGAACAGACACTAGTATCTAAAAAATAAGTAATAGTAATAAACAGATGCTAAAATGGTTTATAGTAGAGATGCACCAATTGTAATTTTATTGTTTTAGCAAGTACGACCTGCAGGTACCAAAATTTGCTGATTTAGATTTTCTTTCTAATAAAACTATAGTTACAGTTTATACAAAAAAAAAATATTTTTAAAATTTTCCCCTAAACTGCATTAACTCTCTGCATTAAAACAAACAAATATTTTGGCCCACACAACACCCTTTTGACATTTTTTAAGTAAAACCTCACATTGAAAGTCTGAAAAACTAATGAAATTAGAGGCGAGTGTGAGTTTGACTTTTCGTCTGGAGGTCTTTTCTTGAACACACTGCTAGCAGAAGGTATGATAAATTTAATAAAAATTCAACACTAACAAAACCATGTTATTTTCCTCTGTTTATAGCAGATATTGCTTTTTGTCACGTAAGTTGAAATATCCTCTAAAAAGCTTTGTGTGTGACAGGACATGAGATTACAACTTGGGTAACGCAACGTCAGGAAAAGACTTCAAACTTGTGTATTTTGGTAATATTTTATATTTCATCTCATCTGGGTGAAATTTATGATAAGGTTTGTCGGTCGTGGCTGCCATTTGTGAACATAGTGCCACATTCACACATCATGAGAAAAAATGTCTGACCAGCTGATGGGTGCATCTCTAGTTTTTAGATTAAATGTTAAAATGGCTTGCCATAGCTTAACATGCTAGCACTGCAATAGTGAAATACACCAATCCCTCATGCACTTTTCCATCAATCCTCGTTTCCTCAGCCTCCTGCGCAAACCTGCAGGCTCCGTGTTTGTTTTACTTTATCCAGCCTCTCACTGCATTACACAACTGTCAGAAATGGTTAGTTTCAGCTTTGGCGCTGACTAGAAATGATATAAATTTTTACACAGAGTGGAAAAGATTCCATATTCCCTTCCGGAAGGTGCTGGAATATTCAGGAGCTCGAGCGGGACACCTCTGATGGGCTCTACTTGAGAGTCTCAAGGTTACTGCAAACCCCATTAAAACTGAATAAATGTCTTGCTCTCTGGGGGAGTTCGCTAAGAACGAACAACAGCTGCTGCTAGCATCTTTTTGTGGATGCTTCGGGTACTGTTAGTGCCAATGTGTTATTTAAAATGCAATTTGCAAAAAAATAACTACAAGATTTATTTTAAGTTTGTGAGATTATTTGATTTATGAAACACAACTGCTGTAGTCTTTATAGAGCAACGTTTTAATTAATTTAGCATGTTAGCAAGTCACACTGTTAGGAGAAAAAATTATACAGATCCACTGATGTATACTTGTGTGTTCGCACTTGGTAGGTCTGATTTGATTTAAATAAACTCTGGTGCAATGTTAGTGGCCATTCACATCACGTCTTTTGCGTTAGTTCCGATGGAGCAGCGTTGCTTACATGTGCAAATAGGGAGCAATGTGCACCTAGTTGAAAACATCTCAACTTTTCAAAATGCCGCAAGTGCACCGTGAGACATGTGAGTTGAACTAACCAATCAGCTTCATACTTTGAATGGAATACACACTTTAGTAATAACGGTAAACGTATTACCTCAGACAAACACAGAGGACAGAGCTTTAGCAACAGCTCCGCGGATAGAGAAAAAACTTCTTAAGTGACTTTCGATGTGCCTTCACTGTTTGCAATTACCATTGTTTTCAAGTTACCTTCGAGCTTTCTTTAAATGTATAGTTTGTCTGAAGTGATGCATGCAACCTATATAATATACAATAACCAGGAATACAGTAAACCAGCACAGTCTCTCTATAATAACAAGCGCCGTGTTAAAATAATATAATCAACATCATAATTCTCCACTGTCATTCTTTCATAAACTGTCATAAGTTGAAAAAATATTATATAGGTAATAATATTAAAGGTATAATAGATAAAATATTATACTGCATATTCAGTATATTCTATGGGAGGGATATGAAATGGCAACCAAATATTCAAGATTCATCCATCTTTCACTTTAAGATGTTTATCAGTCGTTTCCTTTTTTGTCTACTTTCAGGAATTCTGTAGGACATATTCACGCACATTATCAGAAAGAAATTTAGGAAATATGTTCAGTAGCACATCCAACGCTATCTTACAGCAATTTATTTAATTGATTTAGTGGCTAATTTGTATGAAATCGTACGATCTCATTGTTACAATTTATTATGATTTGCTTATCCCCCATGACGGTGGGGTTGGGTGCCACGCTTCCTTTTAAAAATCGTACATTTTCGCATGACTGAACTTGTACGAATTCGTACAAATTAGCCACTAAACTGACAAAAACTTAAAATAGTTACATTTCCTCGTGAGATCAGGCTGGCACATCTGGTCAACAAGTGATGTGGATTTTGATACGTTTCAACTAGTTTCGACCAGAGCAAAAAAAAAAAAAAAACTGAAAAATTATGTATAGTTACAATGTATAATTTGTTGTCCTTGGTCCAGACCAAATAAAACCAACCACAGATGTGAGTGCACCCTAAAATAAAATGTTTATGAATATATATTGTTTCCCGCACTCCACAACAAAACATTTTATGTGGTATCTACACAACACTGTGTTCAACACCAAGCTTTGAATGTCACACTTTGAACATTCACCTTTTGAAAACTGTCCACATTTTCACCCTCACAAAAAGCCATTGCTGTGTAAATAAATGGCCAAAACAAAAATTTTCAGTTAAAATTATGTTGTGCAAACTCCTCTTTAAACACTCATGCTGAATTGTTATTCGAGTGCATTTAGCGGCTAGTTAAACTGGATTGCGGGTGGTTAGTGAATACAGATGCTGTTTTTCGTGCTCGAACACAGCACAGAAAGTAGCGCAGCTGTTTGGTGAATTGGCCCCTCAGCCTCTTCCCAGTTTTCCAGACCATCTCTTATGTTCAAGCCAATCTGAGCCCCAGGGAACAGGGCAGAGCAAACCGCGAGTCCTCAAAATATCACAATGAATATTATAGGCTTTTACATAGTAAACGTGACATGGCCAAATAGCATCAGATAAAAATAGATAATCCCATTCCTTTTACGTGGCATCATTTTTCCCCAAGGGATTTTTTTTGGGGTAAAGCTGATGACGTTTGAGGTTGGACAAGGACAGAGCTCATTACGCATAAAGCTCTTTTTTATTCCTCATCTAATAAGCAGCACTGTCATGTGTGAAATTCAAGGTGTGAACAGGAAGCGGAGGATTTCATTTCAAGACAGCAGTTTAGCAATTAAATAAATCTAAGGGTAGCACTGAAAGCAAATGTGGAGGTTCTATCAACGAGAACAAAGATGATCGTCTGATTTAATTACGCAAGTGATTTCACAGGCATAAAGAGAATTATGTGAATACACATGCCTAATTAGCACGTAATATGTGAGCTCTGGTTTTCCTGCATGTTTGCTGGAACAATGTTTTGATTGGACTTCAAACACCTCTAGAGTCAAATGAAACCACGGGTATGAATCCCATGCAAATTAATAGTAGTCGATGTTTGTATAAAGTTGATCAAACCTTAAAGAAAGACATGAAAGACATGAGGCATGAGGCCCTGAAAAACATAACAATTAAAATCTGTTTTCTTGTTTCATTAATTCAGTATTTAAACTATTCAATTGCTCGTGAAATACAAAACCTGCAAACAGTTTGTACACCATTTTCTTAGTTAAAAACAAATTTTATGCATGACTTATAAATCAAGTTGGCTTTTAATTAGCACATCTATTCATCTTGTTAAATTTAACACAGATTTTTCAGTGAAGGAAAACAGATATGAAACAAAAAAGTTGTAAATATCCATATTTCCAAACATATTGATACTGAAATTTTTAAAACGATGCAAACTAATTTAGCAAAGCACCTAGAAGACAGATGTTAACCTACGTGAAGAATATTGAGAGTTTGATAACTGCCCCATTTCATTCATTCATTCATTTTCATTTCGGCTTAGTCCCTTTATTAATCTGGGGTCGCCACAGCGGAATGAATCGCCAACTTATCCAGCATATGTTTTACGCAGCGGATGCCCTTCCAGCTGCAACCCATCACTGGGAAACTGCCCCATTTCATCATCACTTAAATATTAAACAAGTTAACCCAGTAAAACGTTGTAATCTGTTGTCTAGTCTTTTGCCCCTTCATTTTCTAAAGTTATTATATAATATAAGTAATTCTATAGTAATTCTTTAATTATAACCTCCCTCTAAGGTATCAAGAAAAAAAAAACTTAGACTATAATCAATAGTAAATTAGTTTTCACTGCAGCGCTTACATTCTCCAGATTATTAAACATCCTGTAAACACTCTCAGAAATAAAGGTACAAAATCTGTCACTGGGGCAGTACCTTTTCAAAAGGTACAATTTTGTTCCTCACAGGTCCTTAAAGGTACATGTTAACACCTTAAAAGTACAAATGTGTACCTCATAGTACATTAAAAGCCACAAAACTGAACCTTAAAAGTACAAAAGTGTACACTAAAGCTATTTATGTTCACCTGTACAGCACAAAAGTGTACCTTTTGAAAAGGTACTGCCCCATTGACAGATTCTGTACCTTTATTTCAGAGTGTGTATGAATATATAGAGTTAGTTGTTTCTATAAAGAATCTGATTGTTTCTAATGTTAGCTGGTAAATTCAATCACTCAAATGCATCCTATAGGATGAGACAACATAAATCCAGTATCTCCAGATCATTTTTATCCAATCATAATGTTAATGCCACAATGGCAGTATTCATAAAGATTCGTTTGTAGGCCTTTAAAGCTTGCTCATACATAAATCACTTCTCTTCAGATGATGTCCATACGTTTATTTAATATGAGCTTAACACATAAATATTGTATGTTTCAGTATTTATGCAAATGTTAAATCAATAATTCACCTAAAAATGAACAATTCCTCACCATGCACTCACTCTTAAATGGTTCTTAAAATGAGTTTCTTTCTTTTGTTGAACACACAAGAGGATATTCTAGTACTACCTGAAGTCAATGGCGTAATCAATATGGTACGTTTTACTTCACATAAACGTTGTGGAATATGGACTAAAAATCATAACCATATCAATAAAAATAATTCATAAATATCCACTGAGAGACAAAAAGTCCTTTATCTTTAGAAAAAAGGTGTTATTTTTCCTATTTTGACTTTTTTTATTTACAAAGAAATAGAATGTTATGAGCACACACATAATGCAATATTTGTTTCATACTCGACACTAGATGGCACTCTCAACACCATGATTAAGTATGAGGATAATAAACAAAACTTTATCATTATAACACTACTAAATATTCTCATTCTTTAATATGAAACCACATATGGTCACTAAAATCATTTATTTTCAAACAATTGACAGATGTTACGAAGAGAATTTTGTAAACAGGCTCATACACGGCAAAACTATATCGCATATTATCGCACATTTATTCATTCCACAGGCCGATTGTAGTTTTTATCAATATTATCGCAGCAAGACTAATTATTTTTTGTGGAATTAATTTTTATCTGTAAATGCAAATGATATCGACCATCCCTACTAATCATGCACCTACTTTAATTGAGACACCGAAATCAGTCTCATCTTTGAAGCAAAAGCACTTACGCATAAACACAAAAGTTATGAAAATGCACCACTGATCAAACATAAATGTAGCATAAAATGTAGCAATTCTATCAACAAGAGCACAAGCATAAAGTAAATTCTACGAATACACATGCCTAATTAACTCACAACATTTGCGCTCTTGATTTTTCACCTAAAGACTCAAAGTGGGACACTGTTATGTGTTCTGTGTGAATTAACAGTGGTCGATGGTTGGGTAAAATGGGGACAGAGCTTTTGATCAGGCCCAAAACACAGACCGACATCAGACACACAGCTGAGCCTGTCTGAAGCTTTCAAGTGGGAGAAATACATCCAAAAAAACGGTGTTCTACAAAACCTACAACATCTAGGGCTGTTACATTTATGGAAGCTGGCTAATGATTAATTGTCTATGAAATAATTTATGATGATTATTTGTCTGTCTCATATGGAAATCTAATATATGGCATATGAGCATATATATAATTATAACTAATATATTTTAACATATATATGGATATTTGTAATTCCAATGGTAGAAAAAGACGTGTAAACTGCCATTTTTGCAATGTTTTGAAATATATTTTTTATTTAAACCCAAACTTGTTAAATATCTGATTTGCATATATTCCCATATATCAGGTTTCTCTTTGGGGGTTTTGTCATGCTTTTTGTGTACTTAGTTTAAGAATTAAAAAAAATAATCATTGCCAATAGAATTGTGGGCAGTGCACCGATATATAGCGTTATTGTGCTTCAGGTGTCCCGAGTTCGAGTCCCGGCTCGTGGACCGTTCCCGATCCCATCATGCCTTTCTTTGTCTACATACTTTTCTACCGTAATAGAGGCAAAAATGACCAAATAAATCTGAAAAATAAATGAATAAATAAGGAAAAGTTACAAATTACTGTGATTCACTTTTTTGTAAGTAACATTTAAATAGCATATTGAGTGTTTGTTTTATTATAAATGACTTATATTTAAATAGCTTAATTTATATTTATTACAGTTATTGTGTTCTGAAACTATTACAAAAAATGGCCAACCACCATACATATAATACACACACATGATACAAGAAAAAAAAAATTGTATTCGTTTGATTTGCTACTGAAAAGTGACATTAGCTATTTTCTCAGATACTAGTTGTAAGCTATTAGTAAAGAGAAACAAACACAATTTACACTCAGGGCCTTAGCATACACTTGGCACAACATAGGAATCATGGACAGGTGTCTGAAGTTACAGTATATATAT
>CAIGQW010054212.1:9108315-9135184 GCA_903798125.1 Danio choprae | reverse complement strand
TTTGTTAAAAGTATACAGTATCTTCCACATGTTGTTATTTATTTATTTATTTTTTGCTAAAACCAAGAGTTCTTATAATAAACTGCAAAGCGAATTATATTTGTACTTCTTTATATATTAATAAAACATCATTAATTTTTCATTAATCAATAATTACTCTGGATTTTTTATCAACAGTGTAAAATCAAAATTCATGAAATCACATCTTCGTGAAATTACTCAGTAAAGCTACATCTACACTAATCCAGACTAATCATCATTTTCATTTAAAAACACTATAGTTTTCAGTAATTTCCCCAAAGTTAGTCATCCACTCTCAAACAACTAAAAATGCTTTTATCCCTGTACTGTTCATGTGTTAAAACATAAGACACTTTGAGCTGCACCATTTCCGTCTGACGTTTATGTACCTTCCGGCTCTTTGAAATGTCACAGCAGTATATCGAGGAAAAACACCACATTTTTAAATAAGCAAACATTCTGTGTCCTTTGAAGAAAAGCAATCTGAAGCATATACAAACCGATATCAATCTTTAACAATGCTGCCCAAAAGAAGAGCATCCAAAGCAACTGCTGTAAATGTCCTCCAGCATTTTAGCTGAATTGCTCACATGACTAAAAACATCATCATTTTCGAAAGCCTTAGATTTCAAAGTCCACACTGCGACTATTTTTATTTAACCACATTGAAGAGCATTTTCAAAAAGATACGTTTTCGTTGTCTATAAATGCTGTTTTGCACTCAAAAAATTTGCTGTTTGTTCAAACTACTTATTTAAAATGAGCTGAAACAACACAATTATTGAATTTTTGGGGGGACAACTTAATAGTTTTATGTTCAATCCACTTAAATTTGTAAAAACTAATAAGTTAAATACCTTCATGTTGTCCAAACACAAATCGATTGTGTGGAAGCCAGCCTTTTTTTACAGTGATGTGGATGGAAGTATGCGTTTTTAAACAAAAACATCTTGCTGCCTTCATTTTTTAGTTGAATCAAATTATGTTTTCTGGTCTTACGTCATTCAAACTGACTAAAAAAATTAAGTTAAATTTGTATAACTAAAAAAAATAATTGTTAAAACCTGATTAACGAATTAAAATAAGTAAAAGCAACATAAAAATGTTGCTGTTTTGACTTTTTGCCATTCAATTTTTTACATTATATTAGTGTGGACATGGACTAAGTCTAGTGCTAAACAAAGAAAAACTTCAAAATCAATATTACACACAGCCTGTTCGGCTAATGAACCATGGAAACGGGTATTTCATACTTTAATTGAATGATTACAATAATTTATTCAGCAGGTTAAAAATTGTACTTATTTTAGTTAAAATTACAGTTTTCATAGATTATTTGTTATTGTTAAAACCAAGTGTTCTTATAACTTGTACACTGTTAATGTATACAGTATTTAACTGTAATATGAATTGTACTTTACTGTGGGACAGTTATACGGTATGTTACTGTATTTTAAAGTTGATTGTGAAAATGACTGTACATTTTACAGTAAAGAAATACAATACTGTAAATACATGTACTAATTGGTGCTGTAAATGTAAATAGGGTATTTTTTACTGTAATTGATCACAGTAAGTTACTGGCGAACTGCTGGCAGTAAGTTACTGTAGATTCTGCAGGAAACTGTTAACAGTGAAAGCAAAACAACTATATATCTAAAAAACAATTATCCAATCAAGAGCTCAGAAGTCAAAAATATGATCTGAATATGATCTTTTGTGATGCGTTTATCCACTAATGATTCCTCAAGATAAGTATGTCTAGCACCAAACAGGAATAAAGGAGGGGGGAAAAAAGAATTTCATGTATACAGAAATAGAATGAACGCCTCAGACTGGACATAATCAACTTACACACGTCCTGTTCAGCTAATGAAGCGTGCGATCATGGGAAACAGGAACATGTCAGCTGTGAAAGCGGTCAGTCAGATGCTTTATTCCGATCTGACATCAGCACTTAATGAACTGCTTCAGCGGCAGTAATTAGACTGAGAGAAATGCGCATTTGGCCCTACTGGAAACTGTAATTGAGACACTGACTGCACGTCTACTTATTCCAACGTGGTATTTTAACATTTCGACTCCAGTTCTGCTTTGCGGCATCTGGTTTGCTGGCAAGCGCTGAATGAATCTTGACGCTAACAAAGCTAATTCAGGCTTTAAAGTCATTCTATGGAAGCTCTATATGTGTGTGAGGAAAAGTGGTTGGTTAAAAGATGAAACAGAGCATCAAATCAGGCTCTTTATGGGTTTTTTCACCTTCACTGATGCAGTTTACTGACCACATATTGCATTTAAGAGCGTTTAAGACGCTTAACAGTGAGAAACAATAGCAAGGCTGGATTCATTTGCTTAAATATTTGCTATAATAAACATTAATACCCAAGTTATCTGTCTATCCATTATGTTTTATGTATTGTATGTTGTTTTATTCCTTTGATCTTCTCTGATCATTTTTATACAATTTGTGTACAGCACAATGGTCAACAACTGTTGTTATATTGTGCTTTATAAATAAGTAAAAATAAAGTAAACAATTTTTGTTGTCCATTATTAGTCATCTGCATTATCAGTCACAACAAAACATAATGCTATTATTAATAAAATTGTTATCATTAGCAGAAGTAGTTGTAGTATCTTAGCAGCATTTAATTTGTAATATCATTAATATGGTAATAAATGTAACCGACTTATCATATATCAAAAGAAATCGTGGTTAGAAATGTATTTAAATGATGTATTAATATGTATACATGTTGCCTTTAGTAGTTTATTACAATATCAATAAACATGGAAATTGCTTAAAAAGTGCATTCTCCATAGCTCTGTAGATAATTACAGTAATACAAAAAAAATAATTGCACATAAAAATAAACAATTATTGAGAATTTAAGCTGTGTTTTGTAATGTATATTATATTTGACTAAATACCAAAACAATAATTTATCTTCACATGAGTGCTTGCTTATACATTTGATTAATAAATTCACTGTGCGATCTGATTACATTTCACAATCAACTGGCAGGCCTGGTAATACTACTGCGCAAACCTCAATGTCATAATTTCTTTAAACCTGAAGCCTTTCATGTTGTAAATCATATTAATGGTGGTATTAACAATGTAAAAAAAAAGCTCTCCCTTTGTTCTCGGTGGTTTCAACAGTACATGGCAGTGAATCAAAGACTCCCGCTGTTGTCATTGCAAGCTTTTTTTTTCATAAATGCAGCTCTTTTCTGAACAGATGGGTTTTGCAATGATGCTTCAAACAGTTTGATAGGATCAGACTGACTGGTCCAGGTTTTATATTGCGAGTTATAGAACAAAACCACCACCATTTCTTAAGGCCACATTATTCTTTGGTTTTTACATGCATGTTTACATCTTAGTGTATGTTTTTGAATTGTGATTTTATTGCAAATGTAATTTAATGTGTGAACATTTCAGAGCTTTTTATTTAATAGCAACACTTAATAGGTGATACTTAATTAATAGGACCAAATGTTTGGGTTAGTCCATATTTTACCTAGTCTGGGTTTAAATAACCCAGCATTTCTTAGAGTGAATGTAATGGCAAGATTTATTTATTTAATTTTATAATATCACACTATTATTTTTGTAGATAACCTCAAGTCCAGTTTAATGGTTACAAAGAAATTTGTATTACTCGTAACTAGGGCTGGGCGGTAAGACACTTTATATTGTTACTAGGTGTGTAACGATATTCAAACCGAACCGGAAAAAACCCAATACTCTCATAGCGAGCCACGTCATCTTTGCTGCTGTCTTATGTGTAGAAATGTAGTCTTGGTCAGTATTCAGTTTTTCTGTGTGTGAGCAGCGAGGTCTTAAAGAGACAGCAGCTATTTATGCCGCTATAAATCAAACAGCATACACATACACTCAAAAATGATTTTTGCTGCTTGTTCAAACTACTTATTTTTAATGAGCTAAATCAACAGTTTTTTGGAGATAACATAATTGTTTTATGTTCAATTGACTTAAATGTAAAAACATTTGTGTTGGAACAACATGAAGGAATTGTGTGGAAGCCAGCATTTTTTACAGTTTTTAGTGCTTAGCACTTCATGTAAAACGGACATTCAGTACCTCGCCATGATTCTGCCATTTTAAAAACAGAACAAATATGCTTACCTTGGGGAAAGAAAAACTCATGGTTGGACAAGCACACTATATTTCACAGTTTAGACATTTTCTTGCAATCTTGAATTTACTTCAGTCTTCTAATTTTATTCTCAGAAATATGATTTCTCGCATTTGCGACTTCATTGGTTGTCTCACAAATTTGACTTTCTTACTATTCCAAGTTTATATTTAGAACTTTATTTCTGATTTATAGTCAGTTTGCAATTTAGACTTTTCTCTGAGTTTACATATTGGAAGTCAAACTTTTCCCCAGATCTTGCAATTCTGACTTTTCTTAGAAATGTCACTTTCAGGGCTCAGAATTGCATGTCCGTATTAGAGTTGTTACGATACTGGAATTCGATACCAATCAGTACTGAAATTTTAAAAATGTGAATTTCCCGCTAACATTTGAGTGTTCACTAAGTGTAACTGGACACTGGAGCACTGTGAAGATCAGTCGATTCACCAGCGGATCACTCATATGTCAGCTTATAAACAAACCAGTATCTTTGCGACTTTAAAACACTCCAGTGTTCGGTGAACTAATGACCTTCACGGTCATTTCTGTGGAGCATGTGAACACAATGGAAAATCAGCACTGTTTAAGAATGCGCTTAACAGACCTCGAATTTTAGCGGGAAATGGACCTTTTTAAAATTTCAGTACCGATTGGTTTCGGATTTCAGTATCGTGACAACACTAGTTCGTATGTCAGATTTATATCTCAATTCTGAGAACAAAAGTCTAAATTGCAATATATAAACTCACAAATTGATGAAAAAATACAATCATGAAACAATAGGCTCACGATTACTTTTTTTCAATCTGTGACGGAAGCAACTAGGGCTGAATGATATTGGAAAAAACTGATATTGTGATATTTTATTTTTCTGCAATAAAAACTGCGATATGAATACAGCTTCACAAGATGGTTTGAATAGCTCTATTAAGTGGTTTTCTGGGGAGCCTAACAGTATTCAGGTAGAGAAATTGAAAATACAAATGCAAATGCAAATAAAATGCTTTTATTACTTCTTTTTTATCTAAAATTCTTAGATCAAATTAAAATATTGTTTTGTTTTCACCGTCATAAGTCAAAGTTAGGTGTTTTTCCTTAAAACAAGCAAAATTATCAGCAATAATCTTATTTTCACTTTGAAATGTAGATATTTGGACTAGAAACAAGACAATGCTTCTAATTAAGTTTTTTTTTGCATAAATCTTATTAATAATTACATACAATTAATCTTTCATACACCTCCAAACATCATACTTTTTTGTGTCCAAATGTTTTAAACTGTTGAAATGCACAGTCTTAAAAATGCATGGAAATGATCAACTTTCACACTATTATGGTTAAACTTGGTAGTGACTCCTGGTCAACTATACTGTAATTCAGACTCAACATTGCATATCTTGGGGTGTGACTATTGCGGATGCTGTAACGATATATAGTGCAGCCCTAACCTTCATTATTAAGGAATATCAATTGCTTCTCCAGCAATAACAATTACACACAATCCACAAGGGAGTACTACTCCACCTACTCTATTAAAACTTGCTTTAAGTTCCCCATAACGCGCCACCTTTCTACTGACAGGTGACATAACATTCTCATAAAATAGTCAATTAACGCAGAAAATCCAGTCTAGTTATGTTCAGCTAATTACTGAATCTAGTCACTCCAGGTTTTGGGCCACAAAAAGGCCTTTGAAAATCAAACGGAGCAGTTCATCACTGTCACTCTGGTAATACACTCAGTCTTTCCACTCCGGTTTTAAAAAAAAAAGAAAATGCAGATCAGTTCGCATGGCAACATTACACAGCGGGCTCCTGTTGACTAGCAGAAGCATCACTGTAGGGGCATTGAGGAGAGATGCCTCATCCTCAGCGAGCCACAAGTGTGTCTGGCCCTTCGCCATAGACCCAGCTCAAAGCCAACAAGGACAATGGCGGTTTTATGAATGAGAAGGCACGGGTTCTTTTTTTTTTTACCTCTGTGTATTAAGCCTATGGTCCAGAGCGATGCATGTCTTTGTGTGCCCACATAAAACTAATCTGCTGTAATTCTAGCTTTATAAACATACTTATCTTGTAATTCTAGCATTGGAAAACGGTTTCGATATCTGCATATTACATGGAAAGGGACATCATCACGCCTGGAGTTAGTTCACATAATTGATGCTAAACTTGTTTGCACAAATTTAATTATGATTTAAATGCTATTCTGGTCTTCGGGCAAAGGCGACTGATATATTGCATCACTTTTTCATGGATGAACAACCAATTGGGGACAGATTTGAACAAAAGCTTGTGGCAGCGCGAAATAGGAGTGTGCATGTATGTGTGTGTGTGTGTGTTGGGCATCGAAATAATGCACTGGACTGAATCAGAATGCATATTATTTTGGTGCCTTATTTCAATGGCGCTTAATGCCAAAGCTGTCGATTGAAATCTGATAAGCAGGATGATTGGAAATTGCTTCTTTCTATGAAGAAATCAGTAGGCTACATCAGTGTTTTCCAACCCTGTTCCTGGAGGCACCCCAACAGTACATATTTTGGATGTCTCCCTTATCTGACCCATTAACTTCAGGTTTTGGAGTCTCTTCTTATGAGTTGATTCAGGTGTGTTTGATTAGGAAGAGGCTGAAATGTGTACTGTTGGTGTGCCTTCAGGAACAGGGTTGGGAAACACTGGGCTACATTTTAAATCAGTAATGCATATATTGTTAAACCAGCTTACTGCAAATCCCATTTTTTTCTAACCATGAACACGAGGTGTGAGCAGCTCGAACATGTGCTTTGAATCGTTTTTGCACTACTTTGTTTCACAGCCTGAAATGAAATGGAAAAATGGTACAACGCCCTACTGAAGACAGCAGTAACCACAGATGGGACGAGCTGCATGTGTGGATAAAATAGAGCATATCGGCTATTGTAATTTAAAAGACATTTTCATTGAGCATAAAATTAGTAGAAACGTTGGTTTGTAGCATTCCAAAAACACAGATTTTTCACTGTTATTAGTTTAATAACTGTTAGTAATATTATTGCACCACATTTTTGCCCACTGAAAATTATCGACTGAAAACTGAACATTTTTTTTATTATTAAGTTTACTATTATTAAGTTTAAAAAGTCATACAAATTTACTTCGTATTATTTAATACAATAATGATTCATTATTACAAAGCATTTGCGGTTTTGTTTTTTGGCCAAGTGCATTCACAATTTTCTGTGTCATCTAGGAATTTTTGGTGCATCACTAGTTAGTATCAACTTTTAGGCACCAGTCCTATTTTAAAAGTATCAATTTGACAATAAAATAAAAAAACAAACATGTTTTATCCGACCCTATGTGACCAGTCGCCTAATATGTATATATTTTTTTACTTTATAGTTTTACAAAGGCAACATTTAAAACAGTCTGCTTACTCGTATTTGCGCAATTACTTAAAATCAAAATAACTTTCGAACAATTACCTCTTCATTTTGCAGGTTTTTGTTAACGGGATTACATACATCAGCTCTGCTTGCTTGTGATTTTGTGCCGGTTTATTCGCTGTGTTAGATATTATGAAAAATTAGCTGAATATGTGTCCTATAATTCATGCACTGTCAGCAGATCGCTCTCATAACTTTACACTCTCAATGGCACATTTATGGGACTGTGCTCACCGTTAAATCTGGCCCTTCATGTTGTGGTATATTGATGTACCTCTAGAAATATCTACATCTGAGTATCATTCTCTGAATGAAAACATCTACAGGGTAAAATATCAAAAACATTACAATTATATGCAACAACAGAAAGCTTAATGCACTGTCATTGATACGGACTAAAATATTAATCAAAAGTTAATATCCTGTTTGTATTTAATGAATATTTAATTTATTTTATTTTATTCATTAACAAATATTAATTAATATTGAATAACTTCATTATCATATTTATATTGTTTTTGTTACCAAATCTGCTGTTTTTGTGAATTGTGAGAAGTCTTACTTTTTTCTCAGAACTGTAATGAATGACAATCTTGCCAAATCAGCCACTTTGTTCTTGAATATAACAATTTTTTTAAAGCAAATCAGCTGGGGTTTTTTCAGCTCAGAATTGTGAACAATCTTGATCAAGTCACTTCGCTTTCAAATATATAGGTGTTTTGTAGTGAATGGGCTGTTTTTATTATTTTAGTGTGTGTGTGTGTGTGTGTTTATACATATACAAATTATACGTATACTTAAAGTTAGAATTGCAAGACAAACTGAAAATTTAAAAACAGAGAATTGTAGCAAACGGTAAGATAATCTTGTAACAAACTCAGAATTGAGAATTACAAACTTACAATTATAAGACTTATAAACTCAGAATTGTAAGATAAACTCAGAATTCTGTTATAACTGCAAGATTCAGAATTGCGAGATATTCCTTCATGTTGTCCCAGCACAAATTGATTAGTTTAATGTAATTGTTTTAACCAATTTCAGTGGGTTAAACATAAAACCATTAAGTTGTCCCAAAAAAACACTCAATAATTGTGTTGTTTCAGCTCATTTCAAATAAGTAGTTTGAACAAACAACATTTTTTTTGTATGAGTGTGTGTTGTGTTGTTTTGTTTTGGGACGCAGGTTGGTTTATTAACCATTATTAATGTCACTATTGAGAAACGTTTTTTCACAGAAATATCAGATAAAATCGTTTTTTATTTAACCAAGCCACCTTGTTCTTGACTGTATTGTTTGTTTGTTTTCTTTAAGAGTATTGGACGTATTTACCGTTAACCGACTTTATTTCTCGCAAATGGGTTTATAAAACAATTTATTGCTGTGAATTGGCCAGCTTGTTATATATTTGTTGTTGTTGCTTTACCAATCGGCTGTGTTCAGAACTATATTAATATACAGTCAGTAACCTACAGAATGTTAATGAACCTGTGGAAGAACAAACAACATAAAAGCTTCGGGTCAAGACGAATCAAAACGTCCACATTCCTTCACCTAAGCCACTTGCTAATTTTAGCATGTGCCTAAAATCCCAATCAAATAAAAATTAATAAAACGTCTGTGAAGCGAACACTGCAGCACCAAATCCCCTGGTCATCAGACGTCACATGCTGTTTATACATACACAATACCTGCACCTTGTTTTGTCTGAGAGGCTCTGCTGTTTTTGCCCACAAAAACGCAAATAAACGCAGACAAAACAAACGCGCAAGTGCTGAAGAGCGAAACAAACATGACCCTTTAATCAAAGCCACTCAGGGGCCAGTTTACATTCCGCATTGCGTTTAACATTTACAACGATCAAACAATACCTGTGTGTAGTTCGTTAGAAATTATTCGAAATTCGAATTCAAACGGACAGCTTCAGAAGACTCGAATCGAACCGAACACAAACAAAAGAACATTTGGACTGTTTTTGAAGCCGCACTCAAACAGGTTGTCAACAAAAATACCTCAGAAACATATCTCACCGTCAATGGCGAATATGGACGGCACCAGGAGCAGTGTAATTCCAATAGATATCAGACACTTGGTCCAGACTCCGTCCAAGTCCACATATTTTCGGCACACGGGCAAACCTATCCATTTCGACGTGCCTTGGGTTCCAGCTTTGCCGTTCCCGCAACCGGAGCCCAAAATGTAGAAATTGTTACGCGCGTTACTTGGGGCCATCTGGCTAGAGATAAATTCAGCAATAGGCCGAAAGGTCCCGAAAAAGACATTTGATCTATCCTTTCCAGTTCCTTAGACTGAGGTCTTCTCTCCACTGTTTTGTTTTTCAGCTCTCTGTCAGCATTGAAAGTTTAAGGCGATGCGTCTGCAAAGCGCATTCAGGAGCATCCGTGACCGACACATCAATCACGCGCGTCTTCATACAGCAGGTTATTTCTATCGCGCTCCATCAAACGCGTTTCCAGCATCGGAATCCGAGAGCGTCAACGCTATAATCCCGCTTTTACATTAAGGTTGTTGCGAAGGGGAGGAAAAAAGGGGATGTATTTGATTGGGAAAAAATATCACGTCTCCGAGAGAGAGGATGGAGGCAAACTGGTGATGAGGCGAGTTATTATGAGGACTGATGTGGCAGGGGAAGACGACCTCTGCTGGGTTTACATGAGGATGAAAACCCGCCAATGAAAACCTCGAAAACAACAGGCATTCCACGAAATTATTTATTGTAGTGCGTTTTATTGTAGCTTATATATTTTAACAAGTCGTAAATTGAATTAGGCTATTCATAATTATATCATTTAAACAGCTTCCATTGTGAAATTGGCTAAATTACTAATTAATACAAAAGTAGAAATATACTGATAGCTTCAAGGTTTCACGTTTTATCGGCCTATATAAAAAACAAAATGAACCTTGAAGATGAGTATTTTATGTATATAGCTCATTTACAACACATGTAAGCAATAATTTACTTAAAAATCGCGTCGTGTATCAGTTGGCTTGAAAATAAATCATTTGGTATTGAAGTACGTGGGATATTTAAAAAGGTTAACGCAGAATGGATGTCCTTGTGAAGTTATATTATGGTAAGTGTCTGTTACATAACAACCGGAAACGTTATAAGGCGTCATAAAAAATGATTTGCATTCTAACCGCACGATGGCGCAATTTCTTCACTTTCAACTTTTCGCAGGTACATAAAACAGACTCCCTCATATACACGAGTATTCAATAAATATTTGCGGTTTTGTGTTTGTTCTTCAGATTATGTACAATGTATCTAATAATATTTTGGTGTGAGATTTTTTTTATATTTCATGCAAAATCATAATAGTTATGTAATTATATAATTATTTTGTCATATATTCATAACCATCTGTGTATAAACAATCACACAAATATTACAAAACATATTTCAAAATAACTTTGTGCACAAAGGAAAGTTAATGTATGGGGTAATGTGCATATTATATCTAAATAAATCTCAATGAGGCTGCACGGTGGCGCAGTGGGTAGCACGATCGCCTCACAGCAAGAAGGTCGCTGGTTCAAGCCTCGGCTAGGTCAGTTGGCATTTCTGTGTGGAGTTTGCATGTTCTCCCCGTGTTCGCGTGGGTTTCCTCCGGGTGCTCCGGTTTCCCCACAGTTCAAAGACATGCGGTATAGGTGAATTTGGTAAGCTAAAATTGTCCGTAGTGTATGTGCGTGTATGTTTCCCAGTGACGGGTTGCAGCTGGAAGGGCATCCTCTGCATAAAACATATGCTGGATAGGTTGGTGGTTCATTCCGCTGTGGCGACCCCAGATTAATAAAGGGACTAAGCCGAAAAGAAAATGAATGAATGAATAAATCTCAATGTAAACAGGTATGCATTGAATATAAAATGAACATCTCAAGAGAAAAACCTCTACAAGTAACCTCTCAAATAAAATAATAACATTTTTGTTTTTTAAAATAGTATTTCTACAAACAGAGAAGCTAAAACACAGTAGGGGAGTGTGGGGAAAACTGCGACACTTTTTGCATTTCCTTCAGTTTTTTTATTGAAACTCAAAATGCAAATATAATAAACCCACATTATCAGACACCCACCCACATTGCTATAATAAGTGTACAGATGATACAGATGCTATAATAAGTGTACAGATGAATTTTCAGAATTTAAGCTTGAACAAAGTCAAACGTTGCAACAGGCCCAGAGCACGTTCATTAAAATGTAATAATAAAACAACATTTTAAAAAACATGGATTTATGTAAAAAAAAAAAAAAATAAAAATGGTTAAAGTTGCTAAATTGGCCATATAAATAGAAACTAATGAAAGAACAAGCAACAACCACGTTTTGGTCAATTATCAGGCAAAAAAAATAAATAATCTGAACAAAAATATTTTAACTGGAAATCTAGACTGACCTTTTACTAAACTTCTTTGAACGTTCAAACGAATGAATGAAGGAATTCATTCTTTGAAATTAAATTAAATTGAAAATGTAATAAAATTTAAATTGTACATTGTTAATATGACAAGCTTTTAAATGAATTGTGTGATGGTGACAGCAACTCTGTCAACCACAATTAAACTAGGTAGATACAATAGCTTTAACACTTGATAGCTATAGCTATTTCTTAGCTATAAGCTAAGAAAACTAAGCTTGAAGCTTGGTGATTTAAATGATACAACTGAATGTTTCATAAATCTGATTTGATGATCTTTGAAATTTCGGAACATTAAAAGTTTTATTCTGAAGAAATGATCACATATGGCTGATTTCTTTTAGACTGAAGGAGCGTCTGTCTGAGAACATGTAGTATTAATCCTGAATCAGGGTTTCTGCAGGTTTCACCAAGTTAAATTTGAGACATTTATAAGACCATTATGAATGAAACTTTAGACTTATACAATGCTAAATGCTAAGGATATTTTTCAAATATCCCAGTTGGAAAAAAGTTTCACTTGACAAATCAAGAAATGATAATAATTGAATACATTTAATAATACAATAATAATAATAATAATAATAATAATAATCATATAAAATATAGGTCAGGTCAGTATACTCAGCAGTAAATAAACTGAGAACTTTTAAACAAATGTTACAGTAAGAAAAGTAATTAAATGCTATTTTTAAATAAAAAGTTAAAACTTTTATTGAGATGGATTGTTGGTGATCGTATGTGTGTTAGACAGATTGGGTAGCAATACATGAGCAAAGGAAAATTAAGACCTGTTAAAGTTTTAAGACCTACAACACAATATTTCAGTAAATTTAAGACTTTTCAAGGCCTAAAATTCAGCTTTTGAGTTGAGACATTTTAAGACCCCGCTAATACCTGGTGAATGAAAGAATAAATCTCGTTGCAACTGCTCCTTGTTGCAACCGTCCCCACTGTCCCCTATATAAGCTTATAAGTTCCTTAGAAATAACGACAAGCAAACAACCGTGTGCCCGCAGCAATATATTTTAATTCAAAGTGAATTTTGACAATACACCATAATTTCTTTAATTTGACACTCACCAATAGTCACCAGGAAAACCCGCTTTTTGTGACAAAGTACATAAGGCTTGGTCACATATAAATCACTGAGAACTAGAGAGAAATACGACCGCAAACTGTAAGAGACATTACATCAAAAAAAAAAAAAAAAAAAAAAGTTTCCCAGTCCTCATATAGTGAATATTGCACAGTGCAGTGGCTACATGGCAAACTAATGTAGCATAGAAATCGAAAGCAAACAGAAAAATAAAATAAAAGCCACAAAAAATAAAATGTACAAATATGAAAACAGTAACAGTTCAGATTTTTAGTAAATCAAGTCTCTTAACTCTAAATATTATCCGATAACTTGCAGTGAGATTTAACTTTTACTAAAATATAATCTCGCAGGAGAGTTAAAAATAGATCTAAAGCAATCCAACCCAAAACAAAAGAAATCGGCAAGTGTTACACAGTAGCACATATGACAAATACAAGGACCCTGAATTAACTGTACAAGAAAATAAAGAAGAAAAAAAAAACAAAAAAAGCATGAAATCAAACGGTTTGGTTTTGGGAGTCATTTCAACTTTAGCTTCGTCTTCAAATCCCTCAAGTTTCACTCTTGGTAGGTTGGGTTTAGTTAGACCTATGTTGTGAGTTAATGCGATGAATTCATATAATGTGCGCATGAGTAGCAATTTAGTACTCATCTCTAGTGCTACATGCTAAATACAATGGGCTCAAACTATGAGGAACCGCACTGCTTTTTGGACTGTAATACATCTCATGACGCTGCGAAAACAAAAGGGATCATTTTTCTACTTCACAAAATGTGGTTTACATTCACAGTGTATCATGTAAAGCTTCCCAAATACGAGAAAAAACCGTGTCTTGGGTGTTTATAGTCAGCATAATAAGAAGAATAAGAATAAAAGAACAACAATCCCTGATATCGTTTCATTATTATTGTTTGTTGTCGTCGTTTCTTGGTCATAAAAATAGCATCAAGCATGATTGGATTTCATTTCCACCGTCGAGAAAATGATCCTTAAAGGTGATTTACTGCATTGCATGACTAATACGTTGGTTAAGTTGTCGGGTTCTCCACATCTGACGGTGGATGGTGGTCTACTTTGAAGCAAAAGTTGCTAACAGCACTTCAGTTCTGACTAGCAAACGCCGCAGCTTTCACGTCATCCGAGAGCATGAAAGAGAGGAAGAGGCTGGCAGGCAGTGTTTGCAAAAGGGATATAAAGGTCTGAAGCACATTTCAAAGGCACTAATCTCGCTTTAAAGAGAAGGGAACGAACACACTCCTATATAACGGCCCACAAACTGAGAACGGGTGTTTTCAGAGCTAATGAACAGTCTGTTTTAAAACGTGCACATTGTTGGAATTCAATTCATACACCTGATACTTTTTGTGTGTGCGTATGTACAATAATAGTAGTAAGGGGAGAAATTAATAATAATAATAATAAACAAAATTATAAGCACTGTAGTTACCGAGATGAGATGATTCATAGTACCCAAACCCAAATTTGTAGCTAGTTTCTTCAAAGTATCAAGTGCTAACGGCATTACTGAAATGGTGAAATAAGTGGGTCGTCTAATACAGATTTCATATCGATGCTTAAAACAAAAGAGTTAAATCTATCCTGCAAGCTATGCTTTAACAAAATGCAAATATATATATACGTACTAAGATAGATATACACCAATATGCATCTAATACGTAAGATTAGCCCAACAGATCAAACACTGATGCAAACGAAACGTAAAAATACAAACCCCACACGCTCACAAAATCAAATAAAAAGCAAAACTCCATTACTTGCAATACAGTAGTTACAATGACACTTCAAATGAAAAGAAACCAAAACAGAGAGGCATTAAAACGCTTCCGATGCCAGTCAGTACGATAAAACCCAAAGCAAACAAACGAAAACAAACCAACAAAAATAAATCATCTCACTTCTAGTTCAAGGTAATTAGACGTATATAAAAATAAGAAGGCTAAGAACAAAGTTAATCATCTAATTTCACAGCTATAATGAAGTGGCAATCAGTATATAGCAGCTTATCTATGATACATTCAAGAATAAATGAAAAAGTCAGAACCTGCCCGAAAAAGCTAAACATCAACCTCAACATTTTTACATAGAATTTTTTGTTTATTTAAATCTGTTAAATACAACTACGTTTCGAGGTCTACGCTAAAACAGTAGCTACTCTGCTTAAGAAATGAATTACTGTCTTTGGTGTAGCGAAAGCATAATGAAAGAACGCACCTAATGGAAAAAAACAACAACCTTTAAATCTAAAATAAACTCACAGAAATAAAATAAAACAAAGCTATTTCTCCCTGACGGAATGTTTAAAAATTAAAACAGCCAGCGTCCAAAAACAAGCTAAATTAAATGATGAGAAACAGAAAATACAAAACAATCTGGTCACATGCATCTATGAAGAAAATTGCACACCATCAACTCTGGTCTTATAAAGCACTGAATACTCCAGCAATGATAGACTTTACAGTTGGATACTCAATACTGAATTAATTCTGCACAAAGCAAACATGAAACCATACAATATCGTCAAAGAGCTATCTGCTGATACAAATCCAACACCGATAACACTTCTAACTCTAAAACTAACGTAGAATTGATGGAAAGAAAATGGAAAAACACACATACACACACCCCGAAAACTACGGATTGTATTGCAGTTTCATTAAACAGTGTAAATACTATTAGAGTAGAAACAGATTATCAATGATGAAAGTACACAAACGTTTCTGTACATCGTTCATCGGCCACTGCTACGGCACGTTATCCTCGGGGAGAAAATAAAAAATAAAGAAAATCACTTTGCTACCGCTCGGCGCAATACGTCCACCTTGTAAATACCACACGTAAAAGAGGACTGCTTCGCTTTCCAATAATGCGCAATTCATCTAAGGCATTAAACAAAACATTTTTCGCCTGTACAATTCATGCACTCGGGGTGATTTCATTGTCGACACCCAAAACGAAAAACTCCCGTCGCGACCCCAAAAAGATGACTTATATGAAAATCGCAAACGACACAGATTATGTAAGCATGAGAAAGAAAGATGAAAAGATCAATGAAACAGCCCTAATATTAAAAAAACTAAACAAAAATCACAACGAACGATTGAAAAAGTTTCAAGTGCTGCAGTCTGATACACGCGTGACTGCACATGGGATTCTGGGTTAATTTGCAACAACACGTATTTTAAGGCACTGTTTATTGAATCCTAATGGACTCAATGCAGCAAGTCTTACTACAAATACACAGAGGAGCGAAAAGCAACAATTTGCAGGCCTTCCCCTCCCCAATTTTTTGTTTGAAGAGTCCAACATTGGTTTTTAGCCCATGCAAAAAGACATGCAGCGTGACAACCTTTTCAACACCGGGACTTAACACTGAGGAACGTGGGACGTCTACGGAAAAAATACAGACAAGGAAACTTGTATGCACACTGGAGACAGCGATGGCTTTGACGAGTCACTGTGTCTAATACGCACGTCAGAAGGCAATATCGAAAAATAGCATAAGGGGCGATCCTGCTGCGACTATGGGGAATTTTGTTGTATCAAATGTGCAAAAAACACATTAAAAGTGAGTTTTGTGTTTAATCCACTCACTCATTCGCTCACTCACGCATCCGTTGGTTTAAATAATTCTCCATGATATCTGTATAAAGCTCAATTTGCATCATTAACGTCATAAGAAAAGGAAAGGGGGTGCGGTTCAGTGTCGGCTGCGTGCGCGTGGCTGCCGTGGGCTCCAGCTCAGATGTATGGGTACTGACTGAGTTTGCTGGGGCTGAGGGGGAAGCCGGCGTAGGCGGGCGACGCCACATAGGAATGCGGGGGAAAGAGGGCTTTGAATTGGCCCTGCGGGAGAAGGGTGGGAGAGGGCAGAAGCCTGTGGTTGATGCCCACGCTGATGCCCTGGTGGTGCACCAGGCTGTAGGCGGGCTGTAAGAGGGGCCGAGGTGCCGGCGGTGGACATGGTGAAGGCAAGAGGTGGGCCACGGGCGCGGAAGGCGGATAGGAGAGCAGGGCGGGAGGCGGCGGGTGGCCGGCTGAGTGTGTAGGACTGCCGTGGGGAAGCGGGAAGGTAGGGCCGTGGACAGTGGGCGGGATGAAGGCCTGCGGTCTGCGCGGCTGCCGGTAGTTGCCGTTCCACTCCTTGTGGCAGGAGCCGTAATGCTGGACCTGAGCGATACGAGATAAAACAAAGTCAGTTTCATTTCTAAAATTGCATCTTAATTAGCAAACTTAAAAATAAATAAATTGTTTACATTAAAAATTATTTACACAAAAATAATGACTTTGATGTTTGCTCAAACTACTAATAAATACAATAAAATGAAACGACAAAATTCTTGAGTTATTTTTAAGAAAACTTTATTTTATACGTTCAATCCACTTAAGTTAACTTAATTCCTTCATAGTGTCGCAACAGAAATCGATTGTGTGAAACCCAGCATTTTTACAGTGTAGCATGCATTTAAAAACAGACATGGTCACATTTTAAAGCGACAAACATTTTCAGTTTTTCCCTGCCACAATTTTTTTGTTTTAAAATTTAAATAGCCAATAGTCTTTAGTTTACATCCGTCATGAAATTTGCTAAAATGCTGCTAGCATTACTGATAGAGCATTCTCAGTCTAAAGCAATAACTAAAATAAACTAAAAAAATATGAAGCATGATAAGTCATCTATATTTCTGGTCTGTTTTCATTGAAGGCTACAAAACATTTTCTGTTAAAACACAATTGCTGTTACTTTTATCTTAATTTAACACATTATATAAAAGGACAAAGTATATTTTTATCTCAAATGTGTTGGGGGACATTCTCATTAAACAATTTAATTGGATAAAACTTGTTGTGGAGCTGGATGAGACATCAGTATTATTATTTTTTTTATTTATGTTTTTTTGGATGCCACCCCTAAATACGAACTTTCCATGGCCCTTAACTAAAACCATAACCATCTTTAAAAGCAAAACATTTTTAAACGATGTACTGTTCAGGATCTAAAACATGGTTATGAAACAAATAATCAGTTTTAAGCTTGCAAAATATTTTTTTTAGTACAAACTACAAAGCACTTTAATTTAAACCGTATTACCGAGAAGCCAGGGAGATTTAAAACAGACAGACCTGGCCAAAGCCTAGCGGCTGTGGCTGGAATGAAGAGTTCAGTTTCTGCTGGCGGGGTAGCGTGGGGGTGGAAAGGTGGCTCAGTCGTCCTGGGCCGCAGCGACTTCTGGACTGGCAGGAGGATTCGAAGACTGCAGAAAGAAGAAGGAATCAAAATATAGGTTACCTTTACATTACAAAAGTGACAAGAGGGGGAAAAAAAAGAAAAGTTTAATCAGCTGCCAGTATTCACTGACGTTCGGTTCAAAAGAAATATAAAAAAACGAAGGACCTGAACCTTAGATAGCAATGTATCTAAAACATAAACTCTCCTCAAACTTTCCATGGACATCCCGAAACAAAACACATTGCCTGGGTGACGTGCCATGAGAAGCCTCTGAAAGAGTTTACCACTCCAGCAATATTTCTTTCATAGCATGCCTCCAAAACAAAGCATTGGCTCCACATAGGAAGCGGGACAGATATGTTTTGGTACGAAAGGGGGTGGGGGGGAGGCTAGGAAAATATTTTCCAACAAAAATAAACAAATTTAGGGCAGTCAACACGCAGAGTATAAAAACCAAGACGGGAATGAAGAGATCAGAGGTATGGGAGAGGAAGCTCAAACCGATAGGGTTTCACTCAACACTGGGATGTCGCGCACAAGACACAGGGTCGCAGTGCACGTTATACCCATAATCACCTGCGATAGCCTCTGTGACAACTTCCTGTTTCTCTCCTATGACCTGTAAAGTAGACATTAGCTGTGACCACACTAAAAAAATTGCTTTGTATTGATGTCCAATTTCAATAGCGGATGAAGCAAATTGGTTTATATTTTTGCTACGCAGCTACAAGTATGTAAAATATGAGTTGTAGATGTAAATGACATTCAAATAGTCCTTCATGAAACAATTGCCCATTAACCTGCAGAGGACATTAAAGAAACATTCCGGGTTTGACAGATATTCTATTGTGACACTATGACAAAAAAAAAAAGTGTCCATCTCATATTTTAGAAGCCAACCTCATCATCCATTCATTTTTAATGTAGATGAAAACGTTTTTGGCGTTTCTTTAATCAATGAACACAACATAATCAATGAACACAACATAAGGGACTTATGTGGACTCCCCTATTTTCCTCACTGCTTGGCTAAATTAGGGCAGCGTATCTCAAATTTGTGATAAGAACTGGTACTACAAAGGTATGTTTTAGAACCCTCTAAGGTTCTATCAAAAAAAAAAAAATCACATACATCCTAGATGACCTAAGAGAGAGTACACTAAAAGCAAAATAAAAATGTATATATTAAAATTCCATATCGAAAGCGAAATTCAATTAAAGTATCAGTGCACAGTAATGCATTGCCTTCCATAATAATGATCTCAATTGTTTATTTTCTCACAGCTTCTACAAAAACTGGAACATTATTTCAAGACAAACACCAACAACTTTCCATTCTTCACAAGTACCCTTTAAACACTTCTGAAAACCTATGAAAGGACCTCTTTTTTGTTTGTCTTAAAGATGTAAAGTCCATACCTGTGCTGACTGCAAGGTGCTCATTGTTGGGATGATGGTTATTATTCAGCACTCTCATGGGCGGCACCACCACTGTCCTCACTGCAGGCTTATTCAGCCCTGTGTTGTTGGGATGTCCACGTCTAGCCTGCGGCTCCTGGTTCTGGTTTTGATTGCGCAGGAAGCGTCTTTCGGGGAAGGGACTGTCGTGGGGTCCTAGTGAGGAGTCTGAGGGGGGCGATCCATCTACTGTTTCACACCCACTTTCATGGCCATCATCTTCCGATATACTATAGTGAGATTGAGGAGAAATTAAGTACATGCAAATGGAACTTATCCTTACAATTGTGCTTATGTTGAATGTAAAAAAAGATCTGTACCTGCTGGGTCTTTTGCATGGTGAAGGGCTGGATTGTGCCGAGGCTGAAGAGCTGGTGCTCAGACTGCTATCAGGACTGCTGAGGGAACACACACGCTCCATGTTTAGAGAGCCTGTGCAGGCCTCGCACTCTGGACTGCCTTTACATCTGTCAAAAAAACACAAAGCGTATATACATGAGATATATGTATGCTGCTCAACAGAATGTAGGTCTAAATTTGACAGTATTTTCTTGTATCATTTACAATTTCCCTGAAATCTACTAAAGTTAGTCAAGATGTTTTTCACCAAAACAACAGGGCCATGTGATGTCTGTGGTGCGAAAAAACATGGATGGAATCTAAGAAATGAATGCAATCTGAGAAATAAGTCAATTTTAAATAGTTCCTAACCATTAAATTGGTTAACATGTCAAATTGATGTTAAACAGAACTGGTCTTGTATAATGATATATTAGTGAATAAAGCACTAGTAATAACTACAAGTAAAAACAAAAATAAATATTTTAAAAGAAATGAAATTAAACAGTATAAATAATCTGCAGAAATGTTTTTTATAATACAGCTATAAAATTTATGGTAGTGTTTGAAAATGTTCAGATATGGAGTTATTACTTTAATATGATTTCAAATTATTTTACAAGCTTTTTAATTCCGTTTTACTGAATTATATTTACTTTATTGAATCTAGAATTCGAGAAAAGTCATAACCTAGCTTTACAAAGCTACTTCAACCTTAAATGACCCTATGAATTAAGAATGATGCATTTGTCACTAAACCTTTAATATTTCAATATAGAAGAGACCTGAAATATCATTCCAGAGCAGCAAATCAGCATTATGATAATGATTTCTGAAAGATCAAGTGTCCCTAGCAGAAAGCAGTTATTTGAATCCACAATAGCATTTTATAACATTACAATATTCTTAACTCTAATAATTGCAACCCCGGTGCACATAAGACATTATTAACAGACTAAATCCTACCGATTACAATCTGAAGCCTCAACTCACTTGTTAAGAGAGCACCGCTGCGCTTGCTCCTCCTCATCTGTGCCGCTGCTAATGCTAATGACGCTAACCGCCGGGCTGGGCGACTCTCTGATAATGATGGACTCTCGCTGCTTATTGGCCACTGTGGTCTTGCAGCAGCTCTCCTCCTCCTCTGTCTGCTGTGGCTCCTGCTTCACCTGGGCCTGCACCGCTCTGTCTGGAGAGCTGGTCTGCGGCTCCACACTTGCCAACATTTCCGGCATCTTTGGTGATGGACACACTGAGGGCTGCGTGTCCGTGAAATGTGACACATTCATACTCCTGTAAAAAGTGACAAGAATGAACAGTCAGCTACACTCTGCTTTTCTGTTAGGGTTAGGGTTAGTGTAAGTTGACATGCATTTGCAAAGTTTCTTAAAGTCAGTTAAATGTGTTGAAGGAGCAGTATCAGCAGATATTAAGCAGACAGTCCACTAATACTCAAATGAGAATTAATTGGCATGTAGTTGTAATGCAACTTTTAGTCAACAAAATGTGCAATAGGGACAATCAAAATAAAGTGTTACCCATATATGTATTTCTTTGCTTGTTATCAACATCTGGTGAAAATTTCAAGTCAACGGCACCTTTAGAAATATGTTTTTGAGGAAAAATTGTGACGTGTTTATTACTAATTTCCCCCAATGTATATGCCAATGCAAAAATAAATGTTAATATGTGAATGAGAATATATTTTTGTTTTATTGAATTTAACCTCATTACGCAAGCCAGATTGAAAATTTCAGTGTGTTTTAGATAATACAACAGCTTATGTTTCAGAAAATACTGTAATTGCCTAACTGGAGTATTATGACATTCAAATGAAGGCACCCTGTTGAGTTTCTGCACCCCTGCCAATGACTGTAGGCTGTTGTTCACCTGTTCTGGCTTGGTTTGTTCCTCTTGTTAGATGCAGGTTGAGGCCAGACAACATGAGCGATGCCAATGTTTATAGGCTGATGGGCTGACACAGCCATTTGGTTGGGAACAATAGGCTGGGGCATCACTGAACTGTAATGGCTGCTGTGTGGTCGCACTTTCCTTTAACAGAGGGAAAGAATAATGATTAAAAGGTTACTTAAAAGCTCAAACCTAAAGATGCACTAATCGACTGACCAGAAATCTAAACTGGCTGATTTTTGCTCTAAACATGGTTGAATTTTTTTGTTTTAATTTGGTTGATCTATGTTCTGGACTTACAAAAACTGCAATGATATTACAGTACAAAGTGTCAACAGACGTCAGAGACGAAGCACAGATTTTAAACAGACATAACATTCTGGCAGCACAGGAAGAACAAGAAAAAAAGCACGAAGTATTTTGCATTCAGTTCATTAAATTGAATAAATATATACCTTTATTCATTTCGACATTACATAAGATTGTAAGGATAAGACTTTAGCGTTTGGCCAGTTGTCATTATCGCTTAAGAGTTTGTGTGTTTCAAAACTAAGAATGTGTGCTAACTTTAAACTTAATGTACTGTACATGGGCTTCATTTAATATACTTGTGATTCTGTTGATTTAATCTGTATTATGGTTGTGTTCTAAATATTTGTGTAAAATACAGGAATTTGAAAATGAGGTTTTATTAAAGCATTATAAGAGAAACCCATTGTCTTCAGAAAATGTTTTTTTTTTCTCATCTTTTGTTTTTTAGATGATCTCCTTATAATACACATTACATACCAGCACATCTGCTTTGTTTCCAGCACTAAGCAAGGAAATGCAGTTGTTCCTGTTGTTCTGTAAACACCACCAACAGGCAAAGTAAATGCATTTTTATTAAGCTTGTCTACTGTTTTTGTTTAGTACAGGTATTATTCTACGTAGCACAATTTCACAAATGGCAAATCATTTTCTTTTCGTATTTCATATTTTGAAATGATAAAATCGAATTTAAATTTCCTTTTAATAAAAAAATACTTTGGTATCGAAATCGGTCCATGAGAAATGAATTTCAATGCATCACTGCTCAACAGTTTGCATCAGCACATGATATTTGAGTCTCCATCTCGATCTTCTTACCCCCAGTCTCCTCGCCTTTGCGCTCCGACGACTGTATCAGATGCCAAGCTCGTAGCAGGTGGCGGGACCTGCTGCCAAGCTGGCACCAGGATCTGTGGAGTTCTGTTGGACCACGGCTGCTGAAAGGTCAAAAAAGGACAATGGTGAAGCTTTGTAATGGATCTGGCTTCAGGTTTAATTTCAAAACTGGTATGTCAAGACGGAGAACAAGAATTTGGCTGTTTAGCACATTATCTTGTGAAATGTGCCCTCACTTGTGCTATAACTCCAGGCCTCATGGGTAAGGGCTGGATAGCTGGGGCTTGTGTCACCAGAGGAATGGTGTTCTCCATTCGAACAGAATACCCGGCTGGCTGATTTGGGTTTGAAGGGATTCCTGTAGAGCCAAACAAACCAAAATAATACAAACCATATCTAATTCTCAGTTCAAATTAGATATGGATAATTAATGGCAGAAATTTGCAATATAACATGTTTGTAAACAACATACAGTCGTGGCCAAAAATAGAGAATTACATAAATAATGAAAATTGGAAAAGTTGCTGCTTAAGTTTTTATAATAGCAATTTGCATATACTCCAGAATGTTTTGAAGAGCGATCAGATGAATTGCATAGTCCTCCTTTACCTTAATTAACTTAATTCTGAAAAAAACTTTCCACTGCATGGACCTGCTGAGATCATTTCAGTAATCGTCTTGTTAACTCAGGTGAGAATGTTGACGAACACAAGGCTGGAGATCATTATATCAGGCTGATTGGGTTAGAATGGCAGACTTGACATGTTAAAAGGAGAGTGATGCTTGAAATCATTGTTCTTCTATTGTTAACCTTGGTGACCTGCAAAGAAACGTGTGCAGCCATCATTGCGTTGCATAAAAATGGCTTCACAGGCAAGGATATTGTGGCTACTAAGATTGCACCTAAATATACAATTTATAGGATCATCAAGAACTTCAAAGAAAAAGGTTCAATTCTTGTTAAGAAGGCTTCAGGGCGCCAGGATAGTCTCCTAAAGAGGATTCAGCTGCGGGATCGGAGTGCCACCAGTGCAGAGCTTGCTCAGGAATGGCAGCAGGCAGGTGTGAGCGCATCTGCACGCACAGTGAGGCGAAAAATTTTGAAATATGGCCTGGTGTCAAGAAGGGCAGCAAAGAAGCCACTGCTCTACAAAAAAAAACATCAGGGACAGATTGATCTTCTGCAAAAAGTATGTCGAATAGACTGCTGAGGACTGGGGCAAAGTCATTTGAAGCCCCTTTACGATTGTTTGGGGCATCTGGAAAAAGGCTTGTGCGGAGAAGAAAAGGTGAGCGCTACCATCAGTCCTGTGTCATGCCAACAGTAAAGCATCCTGAGACCATTCATGTGTGGGGTTGCTTCTCATCCAAGGGAGTGGGCTCACTCACAGTTTTGCCCAAAAACACAGCCATGAATAAAGAATGGTACCAAAACACCCTCCAACAGCAACTTCTTCCAACAATCCAACAACAGTTCGGTGAAGAACAATTTTTTTTTTAAGCACGATGGAGTACCGTGCCATAAGGCAAAAGTGATTTCTAAGTGGCTCGGGGACCAAAATGTTGAAATTTTGGGTCTATGGCCTGGAACCTCCCCAGATCTCAATACCATTGAGAACTTGTGGTCAATCCTTAAGAGGCGGGTGGACAAACAAAAACCCACTAATTCTGACAAACTCCAAGAAGTGATTATGAGAGCATGTCCAGTCGAATTGCAGAGGTCCTTAAAAAGAAGGGCCAACACTCGAAATACTGACTCTTTGCATGAATGTCATGTAATTGTCGATAACAGCCTTTGAAACGTATGAAGTGCTTGTAATTATATTACAATACATCACAAAAACAACTGAAACAAAGATCTAAAAGATGTTTAGCAGCAAACTTTGTGAAAACTAATATTTGAGTCAGTCAAAACTTTTGGTCTCGACTGTATGTGTGTGCTGTGCAAGAAAGAAAATGTTTACTTATACTTAGAAATAAAATGTGTATATGATACAAATTATATATAAATTTTAATATGCAACAAAATAGTTTTGCATAGTATTGTTTCTATGAATGTGTGTATTATGTATATACATAAATATAATACACACACGTCAAAACAAACTTATTTTGAATGCGATTAATTGCAACTAATCTTTGCCCAGCACTAATAAAAACAAACACGTTTTTATTAGTAAATAACAGTAATATTATAGTTTACCACTCTATTTTACTAGCACTAGCAGTACTAAATCAACAAAACTACTACTACTAATGCTACTACCTCTACTACTACTAATAATAATAATAATAATAATAATAGTTATTATATTTACTTTTTTTTTTTTAAAAGATATGTTTTTTCTGTATAACAATAATAGCTGTTATATTCACACACACATGAATATGACTAGAAAAAGCATGATAATAATAAATTGCACTAAATAACATATTACCACAAATTATGTAGCCCTAAAACGAGCACAGCTATCGTTTTTTTTTTTACTGCAGTAATATTTTCCCCTTAAATTGACTTAGTTCAAATGATTATTCTCCTCTAACTAGCAATGTTCTTCAAAGTACCTTGCAGTGCTGGAGGGCACAGAATGAGTGCCTGCTGAAAGGATTCATTACACCCAAACTGGGCGCTTCCGGTCTGGATGGGAATCCCAGGATGCACCACAGGTGGAGCAGACGGCGGCAGGGTCTAAAAGCGAAGACAAACAAATCAGTCTCATGAACATTCTGTCGTAGTCTTGCGTGCACTTAAACCCAGAGCCTCTCCAGTTTTACCTGAGAGTGGACAGATGGCATTTTGTTGAAGGCGACAGTGATATTTGGAGCACTTGGAAGAGTCACGGGCTTCATGAGCGGCGGTGCTTTGTTGCGGTTGAGAGTATCAAAGATGCTGGTTCTTGAATGACACACGTCCATGATGTGGAAACAAGACTGGACACTGTTGGAGAGACCAAACCAATTCTTTGAGATTGTTCAACAAGTAATACACTTTGAAAATGTCATTAGAAATGTGTGGACGTACTGGTTGCAATGGGGGAAATCCATCAGGTGCTGCATAGTGACGAAAGGGTGAGTAAGTGCATCTGAAGGGGCAATTCTCTGATCGGCATCGATCATCAGCATCATCTTCAGCAGGTCCACGAATTCTCTCCTGTCAGCTTTCTCTGCCAACTGGTCACAGCCCTCCATGTTGAGCATTAGATTTACCTGATGAAAGAATACAAAAAACTTAAACATTACAAATAAAAATCTAAAAATGCAAATACAAATAATAAAAAAACTATTATTATTATTATTATTATTACACAATTTCATAATATCAAAAGTTATTTTTATTCTAATAGGACAATCATTTAAGTGCGATATTGGTTAAATAACAATTATAGAAACACTGTTATTAACAATTTATAATTTACAAAACTATTGTAAATAAGAATTATGAATATAATTGTGAACAACTATTACCAATAGTAGCTATTGTCAACATCATTTTTAATCTTTCAGTACAATATAACTTTACAATTATATACATTTTTATCAGTTAAAATATATATTTTTTGTAACCAACAACAGCTATTGTATCATTATTGTTAAAAATAATTAT
>CAIGQW010054212.1:9080553-9103315 GCA_903798125.1 Danio choprae | reverse complement strand
AGATATATATATATATATGATATAAATAAATATGCTTTTAAAAACCTTTGTAAAGAAGTTACTATAAACTTTCTTCTCTTTGTGAAGATGTTATAACAAAGACCTAACACTAAAGAAAAAGCAAGCAAATGACGTCATCTTACTAAACAGCTGCCCATTAACATCACCCAAAAGCAACAAAGTGGGTCATTATCCGAGCTCACTGGCTGATCTTACCTGGTCATACTCCAGCGCTCCTGGATAAAGCGGCCAGCCCAGGAAGAGCTCAGCGATGACGCAGCCCAGCGACCACATGTCTATGGCCTCACAGAAGGGTAAGCCCAGGATGATCTCCGGAGCCCTGGAACACATTATTAGGAAAGGATGAGAATTAATGGAGTGGATACCTTGACAACGGGCTGTTGATTGAAAAGCAGTGGGACACTTGATTACGAACGCTCTGAAGAAGGGATCAAGCTATGGACGAGCGGAAAAAAAAAAAAGCACCAATATCATTTTTTTTATAACAATTTGCATAATTCATACCAATTATGCAAATCATTTTGAAAGAAATTAATTCTATTGGGGTTGTAATCGTACACACTCATATTCAATTTTCATTTTTTGTTTGTTGTTGGGTTCGATGTGCAAGTGTTCAGAAAAAACCCCCAGTTGTTTTAATCGCTGCACATGCCATTTGAAACTAGTTTTATATATTGTTACTTTTCACTTGAATTGATATCAAGTACTTCAAGTTGTTACTTGAAGTACTAAGCATGTGAATACAATTGTTCATAAATATATAAACTATTATAATAAACATATTTTTTATGGCTATTTATATAATTTATAGTTATAGAACAAATAAACATGAATGATGGTGGATAGTTTGCAAGAAAAAATTTACTGCAGAGAAGACTTTCCTGACTTACGTTTTAATAAACTTGTTGTGAAAACATGACATGAAAGTCAGTGTGAATTTTTATATTTAAAACAATGACATAGAAAATTGTGAATTATTAAGATGTTAATATTTAATTGCTTGTTAGCATAGTTTCATTTTGATGAAAAAATAAATATCAATTTAATTGTTTTTAATATGATAGTGATATGCAAGCAACAGGGCTCCCTGAATAGATACCAGTATAAACTGTCATTATAATTTCATATATTTAACCCTTTTGCATCCTAAAGTACGATCACAACTGTCCTCAGGTCCTTAACCTGACTCCCAATTACATTAAGAATAGATTTTAAAGTATTATTACTCATCTATAAATCACTAAATAGCCTAGGACCTCAATACATTAGATATGCTCACTGAATACAAACCTAAGAGGTCACTCAGATCATTAAGATCAAGTAAATTAGAAATTCTAAGAGTTCAGTCAAAGCAGGGTGAATCCACTTTCAGCTACTGCGCCCCCCGCTGCTGGAACCAGCTTTCATGATCAGATGTGCTCCAACATTAGGCACATTCATATCAACTTAAAACACATCGGTTTAGCTGAGCCTTTACTGAATGAGTACTGTGCTACGTCCGACAGATCGCACTATTATGTCTTTAACACATTTTAATCTGTTTTCAATTACTCTGAATTACCATAGTGTATGAAATGTGCTATATAAATACGAGGCAAACACTAACTTATTTCCCTGTTTTCTGCTTCTGAGTTTTGGGCACGTCAGGTCAACTGACTATAAATGCTAATTGTAAGTGTGGCTTTGGCAGATGTATTGAGAAATGCATGCATGATGTTTTGTGAGAATGCATGCATGTTTCACCTCACTGACCTAAAGAAAAAAAAAAAAGAAAAAAAAAAAAAAAAAAAGAAAAAAACAACAACAAACAGGGACATAAAAATCACCACTAGGAACACATCCAGTGTTAAATACTGACCCAGTACACCTATGTAAACAAACTCATGCTGACTTAGTCATGTTTTGCGTCCATACTGATATGATCTTCAGTCTGATGACGTGGCACTCCTGTTCTAATACAGCCAGAGTCTGCTGTTGGATCTGGGCTTTGACGTCAACGGGCCCATACACATCTGCTACCGTGACAACCGGAGGGAAAATGCTGGCTGCCTAGCGACAGATGAGGACTGATCTTAACACTAAAACTGGGTGATGACAGAGGAGGAGTCTGATGGCACACAATTAACCCTGCTCCCCCATTAATAATCAACTAGAGAGCACACTCTTCATGCACGGACGCTCTGATGTTTTGCCCCTTGATTAAACATGAAGCACATAATGTTAAAGGGGTCGTGAACTGCATTTTCTTTCTGTACCGTCCTCTGAGATCCACTTTTAATGTAATCAAAACTTTACATAAAAAAAAGACAATACAATATTGAGCCTTCTGATTGGAAACTATGTGAAGTGGACTGTACACATTTAGAAGTAAACATCTTTGCATATATAAACAGCTGTCTCTTTACCAATGTAAACTGCATGTACGTTTGATAGGCTACACCTTTCATAGATTAAAAAACAAAACAAAACACTGATTTCTGGTTGAAAATGCTGACATTCCATATATAATAAACAATCTGTAAACAATAGTAACCACGTTAAACTTGTATGGTGCTAAAACACTGTTGGATCTAAAATAGCATGTGTAAAAACAGTGTAAAAATTGTGCCTCATTTGTAAACAAATCTAAATTAAATGAACAAAAATAATGTGTTACTGACATGGTCGGCAATTTCATTTAAAAACGGTTTTTCTTTTCCTAACATTGTGATAAAAAGCAAAAAAGGCAATGCGTCAGTTTTGGTGTATTCCAGCATAAGCTTCTTATTATTATAACAGGCAAAGATCATCTGGAGAGGTGGAGTTTAGTCATAACACTATGTAATAAGTAAAATAAACTGCAGCTTTTAATACACCATTTTATTTTGTTTTTCTAAAACTTAAAGGGAACTTTTAAAGTACAAATATCAAGCAAATTTAGATTTTCAGTTCATGACCCCTTTAAAGGACACAGAGTTAAAACATTAACTGTTGCTAGAGCTACTGATACCAGAATATGTCAGGCTAGGTCACTAGTAAGGGGCTGTAACTACCAACGAACGGTACTCTACATATGTGGTAACAAAAGCCGCTGTGAATAATTCACCGGCGGCTTGGCAATGTGAGACTACCTGTTTGTTTTTTTTGAGGGGGGGGGTTAAAGGTGTTTTTTTTTTCATAGTTAAAGGTGCTGCAGTCCACATGGTGGGAGTCTTTTTAAGCTGCATAACCCATTATTTGCACCCACAATGACGCACTATAACAACGTAACCACTAAGGAAAGAAAAAAGGAAAAAACAGTTGTGTAATTTGCATGCAAAAAAAAAGTGTAATAGTACAGTGTGAATTAAAGTTCAATGTGTATATTTGAAGTGTCAACATTTCAAAAAAGCTCAGTCTGAAGATAAAAATAAGTACAATTATTATGTTTAATACTAATAGCAACAACTACATATTTTAATAAAATTACTACTACTACAAAAAAGAATAAAAAAGAATAATTATTAATACTATTATTATTTCTGATAGCACAATAGTAATATTAACAACTGAATAGTAAAAATAATAAAATGATACTACATGAAGTAAAGAAAAAAAGAGCATAATTTGACATGGGTCCAAACAGACTCAGAGGGCTAAGGTATATAGTAATAACAAAAAAAAAATTATTAAAATAAGTGTCAATAATTACATTTTAAAATATATTACATAATTTAATTTGAATATAGCTAGGTGTAGATCAAGTCAATAGGGGTTTTCCTTCCCATTTTTACACCGCTTATTAAAAAATGCTGAATGAGTTTCATTTTTAAGCTGGGGTAAAAATTTGCTTTTTTTATAGTAATAATAATAGTAATAATAATAATAATAATAATAATAATAATAAATCTTTTTTTTTTTCCCACAAAATTTGTCAAACTATAAAACTAATTAAAGAAGAATGCCATTGCCAGTTCAGTATACCCTAATAACAAATTACCCATGCTCAAATGAACTCCATTTTGAGCGCAGCCATTATTAAAACCATGGCACGAGTGGCTATTTTCTACCCTGGTAACAGTATGGCTTAGCTGACCATACAAACATGAGCAGAACAAAACAGTGCTCCATTCTGCACAAGATCTTATGGACTAAACCCCAATAAACCTCCAACATAGTGATGGGCAAGAAAACTAAATCTAAAGCCTAACATAAGTTAAGCTCCGGCTAAACCCAATAGCAAGGGGCAATGAAGGACTCAGCCAAAGTCATCTTATATTTTATACATCACTGAATTATACTGCCACTGCACATAACTTAAATTCCAAGATATATCTACAATTTTATGTCTTCTCATTTATATCAATGTGGGGTTTTTTTGTTTTGTTTTTTAAATCCCGTCAGCAGGAAGTCACATTTCAGGTGAAAGAATCAGGGGAAGTTCGGGCAAGAAAAAAAGATTGACATAACATGGCAGGTCTGAACTTTCCAACTCAAACAAAGAGTGTTACTGTTAAGACCATTTCGAGCCTGCTTTTGCACCCCGTGCCTTATTTGCCAGGCCAGACTTCAAAATGCTCAAGCCTTCATAGTGCTTATTTCAGTGCAAAGCTTATTTGTGAACAGCTGCCAGGAAAAGCGCTGGCTAAAAACAAACTAACAAACAACGTGACGTGATTCTCATCATTTCTAATTTCACACCGCTACTGCACGCAAACGTTAGGTAACATGAGTTATTGAGCAAATGTCGAGATGGTGACATGTCATTTTATTAAATACAGATGTCTCTGGCAACATGGTAATGATGATAGATGGCTACTACGACCAATTCGATTAGGAAAATCATTTCAATTTTAGTGAAAGAAGATACAGGGCTGACCATGTGACAAATACACAAGGAGCCATCACTTTACAGGACATGGGATTATTTTTGGAATGAATGTAGATTTGGCACACATCAGATTCTGAATTTATGATCTGTGTGCCTTGTCATTTAAGTAAACGAAAACTAAAATTAAGATTAAAACTACTGGTCAAAAGCCAAGCATTCGTTATTTGGTGACTGTTTAGAGAAATAACAGTAAAATGGCACCTTACAGCCAAACACATCAGTCGAGTGAATAGTTATATGCAAAAAAAAAAAACAATTTTTTTTTATATAGACATAAATATTACATAAATATTTAATATGAAGAAGAGTTTAAAATATATATATAAATAATATTAAAATAATATACAAGCAAATACAAAATATTATAATGATTTATAAATCCAAATCTGTAATAATCTTGCAGTGTGCAAGCCAATCAGTTACAAACATAGTAGAGCTGCATGAATTGGGGGGTGGGGGGCGGGGGCTGGGTTTGTTTTGCTGCGATATAATTTCACCAGATGACTTAATTAGCTCAATTTGAAAATAATTCATGATTTTATTTTGACGAATGATTAATGATTTCATTGTACAGTTAACCTGCATAAATGAAAGACAGACAGCATTTTATTTTAATTGTTTGGTGCGAATATTCAAACGTAAATAAATAATACTGCATAGTCCTCATTGCATAAAAAATGTTAAATAGAATTAATCTTTGATAAAACTACAAATGTTATCATTTATTATACACAAATGGTTTAAACGTACTTGAAATCTTAGAGATTCTATACATTACAGCTATAATAACAGTCAAATTTCCAAATGGATGAATAAACTGAAATTGACATTGCATATTCTGCAATGTGACTATTGCGATATCGTTGCTGAAATGATATATATTGTGCAGCCCTAAAATGTAGTCAGATTATTATTTGACTCCTTTCTCTTCCATCAGCTTTACACTGATGATGAGGTCCCAAATGGTCTCCATCTAAATTTGTCCTCTTGCCATAGACTAATGTGCCATATTTCAAAGTCTTCCCTGATGTTATCAATCCAATGTTTTCATTGTCGTCCTCTAGATCTTCTTCCTGCAGTGTAGCAGTACATAACTCTTTGTGGCATTCATCTTCAGTTCATTCTGTTGTCATGTCCAAACCACAAAAGACGACGCCTATGATTTTGTTTAATAAGTGTTTGTTCTTATCGCAATCAATTTCATGTTTTGTATGTTTATTTTTATAGAATTTTGACTATCATTTATCTACTAAGGTAATGCAAATGTTGTTTTAACAGTGCAAGCTGGCATTATAGTTATTGAATTGTATGGAACTGTAAAATTACCCCATAATTCAAGCTATGAAAGTAAACAATATCCCTATTCAATGTTTGTTTTTGTTATAGTCATATCTATTTTATTAGTTATATAGTTATGTTTTTATCACTGAAGCAAGAGTGATGTTTTCCGAATCACAAAAAAACTTACTCACCAAAACGTAATGTAATATTTGTTCTTAAAAGAATAAGATATTGTTTTTCAATGTCATCAGTATATAAGTTCCCATGAAGTGCTTTGAAATGTAACGTAAATCTCAACTGAAACATGAAGAAAAGGTGGGACAGAATAGCTTTTTAAAAAACAGCTAATAGCATTTTGTTTCATCACAATTCTGCCAGTGAGATTAGTTGAGATCAAGCGCATCAAATGAAAAGCAAATGAGAAGTGTATTGAAGGAAAAGGGGCATGTCAGATACTACAGAGCATTTGATTGGTCAAGATTTGATGAGAAACTGAAGTATGAGGTGATGTAAATAAAAATCATTGATCCATTTAGGCGGAAGTGACAAACTGCAAGTTTTGGGTGTTTATATCAGCTTTATACCTTAACACTAACTTGGTGACTGTATTGAAGCACGCTAGCCTATAACATAGATATTCTTAAAACCAACATCGATAATAACATCTAAAAAAAAAAAAGAAAACTATTTTAATTTCACAGAACCTTTAAAAAAAAAAAAGTTAAAAAAGGAACACCCAAGACAATTTACACCGCTGAATTTTGGCGAAAGAAGGTGTTGTGTATCAATCGCGCCACTGTTCTCTGTCATGCAACCCGACTCTACAGAGATCAGGTTTTAAAAGAGCAAAAGAAAGACGAAAAGGTGGAACTTACCAACAGCACTAATGGTGCACACATTCTAAAAGGCCATTTTCTGACTCGGTACGGACTAGTGAGCCAGGCTAAACCATGCTAAATTTGAACTCCTGTCTGGCATCAGTTATTTCCTGTGAAATGGGAAATAGTGAGGAGGGGGTTTGATTTAACTGGTTCAGGCTGCAGCTGGAAAGCCTACAGCGACCACAGTCTAAAGCGGCTACTGGGACAGCGAGCCCTGACCACACAATAACCTCTCTGAAGGCCAACGGAGCTCTGCAGCTGTTCACAAAGCAAGCTTACAGCATGCAGTCTAGAGAGACAGTCACTATCAGGATGGGATTTCAGCTGGGGGATGTATGAAAAAAAAAACCCCCGAAAAAACGCGTCAGGGGACGTGAGATTAGGGAGATCAGCTGTGTCAAAACCGCTGTCAGCAGTCTCTCACCGCAAACAGGCAGCGTGCAAGGGTGTGGGAGTTTCACAAATCCTCCCCCAGCTGATCGTCACAGCCTAACCCCTGGGTTTTAACGTCTTGTGTTGCTCACTAAAGGATGGAGGACATCAAACGTTCTTTGGCATGCAATCAACAGCCTGGAGAGAGCCGAAGATGAACACGTAGCTGCAGCAGATGATCCACACGTGCGTGCCAGGAGCAAAATAGCGTTAAAGCCTTTCATTAACAGTGGCTTCAGTGAATGCTGGGAAGACGTGGGTCATTGGTTTTTTTTACCCCTACTTCTCAGCATCCAGTCAGAGAGCTCTCTGTAAACAAATCCCACCCAAACACTGCTTATCTAATCTCCTACTGCAGAGAGCAGTTATTTGGACTTCCCCTTTAAGTCATCCAAAACTTTTCCGCGAGGGCCTCGGGTCTCTTTTACATAAAGGAACATACATCGTGGGGGTTTTCTTTATGAATGTGAAAGGAAATTTAGGTTGAGTAACAACCCAAGCCGTTACCGCAGTGGACTTTTGATGACACAAATGGTAAAATGACAAAAACCGCTTCTCATCAGACAATGAAGTTAAATTAAGATGTAGGTTATTATAACAAAATGTAGTATAAACAATAGTAGTATAATCAGAATTATGTATAAACATAATAAGCCTTGCAAAAGAAATTATGCACTTAAGAAAAAAAAATGTACAAGCATTAAAAAAAATAAACTAACATGTAAACTAAAATAATGTAAAAATTTACATTTATTAAAACAGAATCCAATACTAAAAATCCCAAATCATAGTGAATGAGCAGTGCCGTTTACTTAAGCATATGTAATGTTTGTGGTGCTTTTAGAGACTATGTGGACAAAAAAAATATTAATAATAAAATAATAATAATAATAATAATAATAATAATAATAATAATAATGGAAAAATAATAATAATTGAACTTATAAATAAACTGAAAAAATAATGCCAATTATTTTGTTTTATCATATATTATTTTAATAATTAAATCTGAAATAAAATGTAAAAAAAATAAAACAATAGCACCATTACGCCTAGCCTGCTTTACTGAGATAAAATTGGTTTTATTTTTTGCACATTCGTTCATTTTTTTAACAATGACGACCTGTGACACAGTCCCCATATTATTTACCAAGCTAATTTGAATATTCGGTCTGAAATAGCTGCATGGCTTTGTTGCAAAATTTCAGCCTTGGGGAAACGCTTACGTTTTAGTCGCTTATGTTGGACAAAGTGTCTCTCCATAGAAACGTCAGCAGAGACCAGCAAACATTGCATGCATTTAATATTGCACATTGTGACAAGTTTGCTTGCTACACAACTGAAAATAAGCTATAATACAATAGCGATATAATACAGTTTTTTCAAAACGTTTGTATAATTGTATAAAGTTTTCTAACTGGTGAAAGACATGATTTAGTGCTATAAGGCTGTCTATGGTCATCTATTTGGTGCACGTTCATGACTTTAGGAGGCGTGGCTTTGGACAGCAGGGAGGGACGTGCGTTGTCAATGCCATTATGCTAAGTTAGCATTTTCAAAGATCGCCTACTGCACCTTTAACAAAACAAACATATTCAATTTCATGATTTTCATTTAACAAGTGTAGGACTAATGGTTTGACAACCATTGAAACCACCATCTACTGACTGGTCTTAGGGAAACAACAACAACATATATAAAAGTTTTATTCATGTAATAATTACTCAATGCAGAAAAGCCTTTTTAAACAAACAACAACACGTTGAACCTACAGCAGAGGAAGAGAAGTAAAGCCATAGCTACAATTTCATAGGTTAGCCAAAATTGGACAAATGAACATTAGCAAAATATTGTGTTATGAGTCTCGATTTCTGCTTCATCATTTGGGTGGTAAAGTCAGAAATCACCATAAGCAAAATGAAAGCTTAGATTGATCTGCCTTGTATCAGCGGCTTGAGGTGTGGGGGATATTTTTTGCCACATTTTGCCCACTTTGTGCCAACAGAGCATCATTTAAATGCCACAGTCTACCTGAACATTCTTGCTGACCAATGTCTATCTCTTTAATGACCCGTGTGTGCTCATCTTGTGATGATGGCTACTTCTAGCAGGAAAACAAACCACGTCATAAAGCTCTAATCATCTCAAACTATACTCAAATTGCCTACAGAGTTACTACATCTCACTCCAATAGCTCAAATACGAGGATTGGGAGTAATAAATGTATTAAAACTGCAGTAACCGCATGATACAATCATGTCAATATGAACCAAATTGAGGAATATTTCAAGCACCTTGTTGAATCAATTCTACAAAGAACAAAGACAGTTCTTAAAAGCAAAAGAGGTTCCAACACAGGACTAGTAAGTTGTAAATAATAAAGTGGGCAGTGAGTGTACATCACATAATCTGAAATGAAATTCAGGTAACACACAACCTGAGCCAGAACAACATATAGACTGGACTTTAAAAACATGAACAGTAACATGAAACAACTGTCAACTGCAAATCTGTCAGCCAACACCTTTGACTGACAGATTTTGCAGACAACACCCACAATTTGTTTGCCAGTTTTTCGAAGTGTGTGTCCTGAATGAATGCTTGATCCAGCTCCTAGCTACTTGTTTTTGCAAGGAAAGTGTCTAGCACTAAAACAATACCCTGAATTCTCATTTCCAACCATAACATTGTCAAGTATTGCAAAACATACAGACAAGCTAATGTTTTTCTCCAGCTAACGCCCAAAGGGTACAGCATACCACTCATAGCTGAAACCTGGCTGGTGCGCCGCCCGTAGTTCTAGAAACTGTGTACAATGAGAACACATTGGCTAGAACATCACATTCTGTGGGACCTCACAACCAGGGCTATTCCAGAAGAGGGTTTAGGGTTTATAACACCAACCAAAGCTTTTTTTTAATGGAAGCCAAGCATTCCTAAGGTCACTGCAGCACAGATTCTCATCAGAAAGTTTAAGGTGAAGCCAAAATTGCACAACACAACATGACATTCAAAACAGAATGTCAAAGCAAAGCATGCAAAATTATATTCCTCATTTATGAACCATTTTTTGCTGTTGGCAAATGAATCGTTTCAGTACTTGAAAGCCATTCAAGGATAAAATGGCAACTATCAGCTGATTGGTTACCAACATTCTTTAAAAATGTCATTATTTTCAGTTTCAATTTCAAACTCATATTATTGGAACAAATGGAGGATAAGTTCATTACAACAATATCATTATACATTGAGCTATCCCTTTAATGGCTGGGTTTGAAATGAACTTTTTTGCTTGTTAGCACCGGTATACCCGACTTCAAAAATTTAGGAGCACCAGCCAAAATGTAGGCACACCCTACAAAAATTAAAGAGTAACCACAACTACAAATTCAATAACAGATTTATTGAATTTGAAACCAACACTAATCTACACTAACAAAACACAGCAGTAACATCTAGCATGATGATGATGGTGGTGGTGTATGTGTTGTTCAAATTTAGCTGCCACTTCGCAGAACAACTGACGACATCCTGACAATTAAATAAAGGTTTAAAAAGACCCTCTTATGCTTAAAAGGTACAGATAGTTTTACAATGGAAAAGCTCAAGTGGTCAGGCATCTCATCTTATGATTAGATCACTGAAAATGTTAATATCAAGCAAAACTAGGGCCTCATATTCAGGTCAAACAAACCAAAAAAATTAAATTAAATAAATAAATAAATGCACAGACCAACATTTAGCTCAGTTTCATTAAGCTCTTCAGAGACAGAAGTGTTGTTTGCATGGAGCGTTATGAAGCAGATGCACCAGAGCAATAAACAAAGCCTTTTCAACACTGCATCATTTTAGCTCCCGTCGGAAATGCTGGGAAATGCAGACAGTCTGACCAGCCTCAGTGGAATCAATGTACATTAGACAGAGCTGAAAATAATCCTCTATAAAAGGCCTGATGATCTCAGGAAGCAAGAGCATGAATGGCTATATTATGAGGTATTGATTTGGTTTAGATGTTCTCAAGAAAAAGTTAAGGAATGATGATACATTAAAGGCTTCAATTTGCTTAACATCCATGATTCGTCTGGAATTTAGGGAATCTGCCCAGATTCAGTGGGAATATTATCATGGTAAGTGTCCTAAACTCTTATGGCAGAGCATATTCACATTAATTCAAATATTCAATAAAAGAAAACTGAAATAGCAAGGAAATACTCCTACCGTAGGCACAGATTCCACTTTTAAACTTACTTCAAGACAAACAGTTCTTTATTGAAAGTTTTTGAGCAGTACTGGATGTAGAAGTGACTAAGGTGATATGAGACTGAGCAAATGCTCACATAAACTTTTGATGTTCCTGCCGTAAGCCCTGAAGATTGGGAATCAAGCCAGGAGCTTCTACAGATGAAATGGTAACCTTATACCAGACAGCATGTAAAACAAACTCTAGCTTCTACGGAAGGCACAAGGATCCACACCTGTAATCTACACTGTCCTAATTCAAAATGTCAAACAGCGACAGCAAGCTGTTACAGGAAGCTGCGTGTGATCAGGTTCCATCCTCAAGTGGATGATATAAAGACCATGACAGTTATCAGGATGGACTGACAAATGGATCAAAGTGCAGGAACTGATTCCAGGATCTTAAAACACAGCTGGCGAGCACTGCACAAACCTTGTTCTGATTTTAGTTTCGACCCTTTGTATTGCCGACCTAATCACAACCAGACGTTTTAGGGCAATGTGCAAGATGCATCACAGTGTGTATCGAATAAAAAACAAAACTGATCCTTACATTGAATTTATGAATGAAAATAAATCAAGACAAAAAAATAAATAAAAAACTTCTCCAAAGAGATTCCAATATAATTTTGGACGTCAATGATGACAAAATGCTAGTCATGTGAAAGGTTTAAAATTAGGGTCATCAAGCTTTAAACCAGCTGAAAACAGTCTGCATGGTGCCTCTGTTTAAGACAGACGCATTGGGGTTTACTACCATCAGAGCAGAGGCCAAATAGCATTCAAAACATAGTCGGCGAAGCCTGACCGACCCACTAACGCTGCGAGGACTTTGCAATGCATGGATGCTGCATCAAAGCGCCTGAGATACACAAACAACTAGATGTGTGCTCTCTTTCCAAGTGAATCATACCACCGAACCCTTCAGGCTGCTCATTAGTCCAGGAATCTGGCCAATTAGATCTTCTTCATCTGAAGCGAGTGCAAGTTCGCTCCAAATGGGGCCCAGGCATCCACATGATCTAAAGCACACCGACAGAAAGCAGACGTTCACACTTACGGTCATTCCTCAGGCTGAAGAGGAACACGGGTCTCGATCAAGATTTATTATATGTATGAATGCATAAAGACTTGCAGAAAAATAAACCACTTCTAGCATCGCTGTACCGGCCCACTAATGCTTTCAGATATTGCGCAGGACGCTGCACTTAGTTGTGCATTATTTGCGAACCATTAGTCTTGTTTACCGTAAATGCATTCTAAAGGCTTCAAGCAAGCAAAGTGGGAAAATGTGCCAAAATGACATAAAAATGATAAATGACTAACATTGGGCAAAGTCAAGGTCTCTGTTATTCCCAGATTGGCAACAAGCACTTTAGCTGGATGCTTCATGTCTCCCTGAAGCTGAGATTTATTAAAGAGAAAAGAGCAGTGTGTTAGGACTTTAAGCTTTATGACCCATAAGGGGGAAAAAATATCTAATAATAATAATAATAATAAAAGAAAAACAGAAGTGTTGCATAATGCTTGTTATGGGCTGGTGGCAAAAACCTGTCATTTGCTTTCAATGGGTGTGCCTGAACAGATACGATTGTGTTTGCATTTTTAAGCAAAGCAGATATTTTTCTATACTTCTTTAGGTAAGAATTAAACTTGTGAGATGCATATTATAGGATTAAAATTAGATTCAGCTACCTTTTTACTTATCTTAAAAAATATATATATTATAATAATAATAATAATAATAATAATAATAAAAAATAAATAAAAATAAAAAAAGACTGAAGGCAGCAGATTCAGGAAACGTTGACACTTACAGGGCATAACAATTTTCCCATTGGACATTTAAATTTGTTTTTAAAAACTACGAAGAGGAAAGTTAGCATTACAAAATTAGGCAAACTTGTTAAAATCAAAGACCTTGAAACAGCATAGAGGGACGTAATGGTTTACAGTGCAGGACGAACCATTGGTTATTTGAACCGCTCACACAATGCACTGAGGCCAGCCAGACTCATCCGGCCTTCTGCTAAATGCAAGAGGGCTTGTTATGCAACTGCCCTGCACATATCAGTTTTCCTGGGATTTTAACACTGTTTCCAATGTTCTGATACCCTTATCCTTTTGGTGGTTAAGTAGCCCATTTCAAAACCCAGAGCTAAATGACGAAACCTGGAGCTGACTGAAGCACAATCAATTATGCAACATTATTTTCATCACTCAGAGTGGCTTCATCAATAAAGCAGACTAAAATCAACTTATGGGCTTTCTCTGAGCATAACAAAGTGCATCGCCTTCTTCAGATCATGATTTTTAACAACTTTTCTAAAAGTTAAAAGTTTGGCTAACTACAATATGGAAAATTAAATGAGACATGGCAAGAACGAATGACCAAGCAGCTACTTTAGAGCTTAGGAGAAATTACCCCATGCTTCAGACTGACAAAGACAGTATGGGTGTCAAGGAAACAACAGGATGAGTCACTTCAGAGACCAAAAGAATTAAGCCCAATGGCACTCAATGACCCATTCCTGTAGCAACTTGAAACTTTAGCAGGTACCTCACTTTACATGGAACCCAACACACACACTGACCTAAATAACACGATGAATTATTAATGGGCCACAGTGGTTATTTTAACTCTCTGTGGTCGTTAAAAATCCCAGGATGTCCATCGAAAAAGAGTAGGGGTTTAACCCCGGCAACCTGGCCAAATTTGCCCACTGGCCTCTGTCCATCATGGCCTTCTAACCATCCTAATATCAGAATTGGCTTCATCACTCTGTCTCCTCTCCACCAATATGACTGCCGTCGCGTCATCCAGGTGGATGCTGGACACTGGTGGATGAGGAGATTCCCCCCAATGTGTAAAGCGCTTTGAGTGTCTAGAAAAGCGCTATATAAATGTAAGGAATTATTAATTATTAAAGATGCATGACAATTTTTTACATCATCTAGTACTGTAAAAAAGCAACAAACAAAAAAATTCAACTACTTTAAAATACTTGAAACAAGTTTTTTTTTTTTTTAATCAATAATGTTTAATTGGACACAGTTCAATTACTCTATGGCCTTTTCATGCACAGACCATGAACAACCTTGTCAAAAGCAAAAGTTGATGCTAGAATAGCAAATGAGAGAACTACTGTTTTTTTCAGAATAAAATAAAGACTGTAAAAGTGCTACAAGCCACACACCAAATAAAACAACAACTACAAACCGAATCACTTTACAAACTTTCAATTAAAAGCAAACTAGTGTGTGTAAACCGCAGAAGACAAAAGGTGATTTAATGGCTTTAATGGGTGAAATAATTACAATCCCATGCAGCACTGAGAAATAAGGAAAAACAAATTAAACTAAATTTGAGATTTTTATGCTTTTTAAAAAAATAATACATTTGAACATTACAGAAAAAATATATAACGCAAGCATTCTGAGAGTGTAGGGAGACCGATTCGATTCAGTCACACAGCTTGCTTTATGGTAAATAGGGAAAAAAATCTGGTTGTAAATCTGACAGAGTTTTCTGTGAAGCTTCATGGTTAAAGTTTTCCATAATTGTATTAAACAATTAGCAGTTTTAAAACCTTGACTTTTCCAAACTGTGGTAAACCTTTAAACTGGTTATCGTCCCATGCCTAGCAGTGACTACAGCTGGAGGAACAGTAAAACCAGAACACTAAACACTGCTGGCCAGTGCAGCATGGCCTTTCTTCCAGCTCATATTTTCTGCTTCAGTCAAAAACCAAAACTCATTACCAACAGCATACACAGTTCAACAATTACTCAACCTAATCCCAAGAAAGAAAGAAAAATATTCTAACTTTAACTTTATATACTAAGCTAACTTATTACAAACCAAAGAAGAAGAAGAAGAAGAAGAAGAAGAAGAAGAAAAAAAAGAGACATCTGTGCAACTGAACTGAAAACAAGTATTGCATCATGATACAAAAACACTATTCAAAGCCTAAATTATTAAAAGGCTCAACTTAAAATATGAGGTAATGTGCCTTAAAAACGACAAACATACAAGCCTCAGACAGTTTTAAAAGTGTTGGAAATAAGAAAATAAACAGTTCTGCTATTTGACAACACCTGTAAAACTGTCACTTCCTGGCACATGGTATGTGCTCAACGCAGCCTGTTCAGAGTATGAGAAATAAATACTTGTCATGACAACCTCACACACCACAGTGACTATGAACGCAATGAGATCCGCCCTAAATTTAGGTGAGCCACATCTGTGCTGGGAACAAGCTATGGATTCCTATGACATCGATCATGTCGACAGAAACAGTGGACAAATGGAAAACAGAAGCACATGCTGCCCCCCCACCCACACCCCCCACTTTTGGATGTTCTAAACGCTACAGATGTAAGCCTATACACAGCATGGGGCTTTTATCAAAAATGTAGCACTATCTGGCATGTAAAGATATAGCAATTGTTAAAGTTCGAGGTTTAACCAAAAAGGCATGGCCACTTATTCAAAGTGACTATAAGTACTTAGTTTTTTTTTTGCTTTTTTTGTTTTTTTTTCATAAAATGCACACTTTATAAAACAAAAGCAAAATAAGCAGATGTTAACACAAAAGTGTGGCTTGACTAATTATTTACAACAGCAAAAAAGTGCAATTACAAACCACTCAAAATAATTGCACATTAAGTACATGTTATTCATTAGAATTATTCATTAAGCAATGATTTAACAAGTAAACTATGCATGAGAGCGATGTACGGATTGTCAGAAAAAGAAAAAACAAGCGAGAGTGAATGGTTATTTATAATCTTCTATAAAAACATCTGTTATCACACTTCTTCACAGCACTAGCAACAGACGCACCCCACAATGCATCTCTCATTTCCATGCAAAGCAACACATTCACATGTGCCACCTGCATGAGGCGCGAGTTCATACATTTGCAGGCATCAACCTGTGGCAGTGCCAAAGTACAAAGAGCTCAAATGGCCTATTTAAACTAGTTCCTCTTTATCTTGCACGCTGATAGCTTCCACACAAACCAAGCACGTTTACAAAGACAGACTGTGCTCTGCGTTGCGATGTCACATTGTGCAAAACATATTTGTATAACTTTCAGATGTCCAGACTCCAGAGTCTTAAAGGGATAGTGCACCAAAAAACAAAAATACAATCATTACTCTCATGTTGTTGCAAATAGAAAGCATTTTCTTATTCAACAGATTAGTGAACTAATTGCTGTTCATTTGCTCACCCTCAGGTAAATTAAGGTGGCATGGATGACTTCCTTGTTTTGCAGAACGTTAAAGATGATTTTTAAGCTTTTTTTGCTGGAAACTCTCCTGTATTATTATATTACAATTAGGGCTGCATGATTATTTGAAATGAAATACAATAGGAAATCTAAATGTGACATTGTTTTTCCCACAAATTCAGAAAGACATGAAGCTAAGTAAATAACAGTCTTCATTTTTGGGTGAACAATATTTTGTGAAGGGGGGGAACAGTGTTCAGTGGGAGAAATGGTTTTAGAGGGGGGAAAAAACAAAAACTTCACATATAACTTAAAACACAAACAGCTGTAATGTTCTAATTTAAGAGTCCTTCCATGTTCTTCCACATCCCATAATTCACTTAAGCAACCACATTCTTCCTAAAGATCTGCCAACTACAAGTACTGCCATCATGGTCAGAACAGTCCCCATTAGAGGAATTACACACAGAGATGCAACCAAAGTATTGGTTAATATCAAATTTTGTGCATCATGACTTTTTGTGGAGTTACATAAACGAAGCATGGGTGCAGCTCCAAGATAAGTTAGAACAGACTCAAGCGAACAAAGAAGGCTTGGCATTAAACTCTGACAAAAGCTATAGACGACATTACATAATTGTCCTGGCAGGAAGTGTGGCTACAGTAAACCTTCCTCATTTCCACTTCCTCAAAACAGACACCACAAATTATATATTTATAATTGATGAATACAAACACCAGCTGAAAGATATGTCTGTTTATGATTAGACTGAGAGATGACAACCCATAGTCAACATATTAAAAGAAATGTAAGATTAAAAAGCTCTTACCTGTAGTATCGAGACTGCAGGTATGTTGAACATACAGCTTTGGAGACGTGGCTGGCAGAGCCAAAGTCAATGACTTTCACACGAAAGGGTTGTCTGACGGGATCTACCAGCATAATATTCTCTGGTTTAAGATCTGCATGGATCAGGCCCAAACTCTTGAGCTTCTTCAGTGCAGTGGTCACCTGTTGCAGCACAGGCCTAATCACCTTCAGCGGCAATGGACTGAACTTGTTTTGCTTGAGAAAGTCATACAGGTTCTGCTCCAACATCTCAAAAACCAGACAAGTGTGACTTCTGTGCTGGAAACACTCGAAAGCCCGAACCAGGTTATGCTCCTCTGCGTTCTCCCCACTCAGTCTGGCCAAGATGCTTACCTCTATCTGACCCTGGCGGGCATACGAGGGGTGGTTCTTTAGTATCTTCACTGCCACAATCTCATTTGTGCCTCGTTTCCAACATTTGACCACTTGACCAAATGTACCACGTCCCAAGAACTCCAGCACTTCATAGGTGTGCTTAATGGAGCACAACACTTCATGCTGGACCAACTGATAGTCTCCATCGCCTGTGCCGTTCACAGCTCCTGTCCCGGTTCCCTTTTGCTCGGGCGGGGCAACGCCTACCATGGTTGTGCTCCCAACATTTGTTGGCAACATGGCAGGTAGAGTCGAATGCTCCTCTACTATCTGCATGATGCTCTTGCTGTTTTCAAGCTCCTGCCCTTTGCATTTAAACCCACATTTTTGGGTTCCGTCGTCTGAATTCAAACCACTGTCTCTTTCGTTTCTCTTCACCCCTTCTGGAGCACCTCCACTGCTTCTACTAGTACTTTGGCCACTGTCTCCACTTTTTTCTTCAACTACAACCTCTGCTTTGGAGAAATACTGAAGTTTGCCCTCCGATGCCACACGCTTGTATGGCGAAGTAGCCCTTCTGAGGAGCTCCTGTGGAGCTGATTCAGTCTGTTTCGAGAAGTCCCGAGCAGTGCAGGGTTTCTCGCTAGTCAAAGCCTCGAATCTCAATAAAGGTATAATATCCGTAGGGTGCGCAATGCCTAGATTCACACCGACCACGTAAGTGCGAGGGATCCTCTCATGGTAAACACAGCTGCTGGGATCAATTTTCTTCGCTCTGCAAAAGGCACTTGTCTGGGGTTGATAAACATGTGGTGGGCAGACCGTAACCTGTGAGGCCATACCTATAATGGACAGAGGGAAAAGAAAATTGTTAGCCTGCATTAGTCATGCTTTCACAGATGCTGATTACATTTTTAAAAACTCATAATCTTCAAACAAAACCTCCGGTTATATCAGAAGGTTAAAAATATGCAAAATGGTTTGTTCAATGAATTACATGACAAACATCTTAAGCAACAACAAGAAAAACAACACTAGCTCTTTACAGGAAAGCGTTTAAACCACATAAAGCACTGTGAACTGTCAGTTTTAACATTATTAAATAATAAACAACAGACAAAATATTATTTTGCAGTAAAATAAAACATTTTTACTATAATGACTAACTATAAATGTAAAATTACAATAATAGTTGTGCTATAATTTCTTCAAATTAAATGCTGAACAACTGAGCATTTACGTACAAACTGTCTATCTATTAATATTTATCAAAAAAGAAAACATTGCAATCAACACTAACAGCAAATGCGACCATGTGAAGCAGCATTTACTCCAAACCCAAAACACTAAAAACATCACAAGCTGTTTACGTGTAATCAAACAGTTATATGATTTGCATGCATTTATTTAAATAAAATCACCAAGATTAAAAAATAAATAAATTATCCAAATTAGCATTTTGATTCTATTTATATTAAACAGACCCCTAACGTGTGTGATGATACGTTAGCAGCTACAGACAGACAATTTTACCAATGAGGATTAGCCGTCTTAGTTTCATGAGAGACAGACTACTTATACTGGCACAACATATGGCACAAGTTCAGACACGAGGACAGGTGTGGCTCTACAACACACCCACATACTAACTCTCTTATACACTTTTAAGCCAGCTAACGCTCTGGCAGACTAGGCAGGATTGCATATTGAGGTTATAAAACATAAAAGGGATGCAAAAATGTCACGTTGCTTCTTGGGGAATGCATATCTGATGGTTTTCGCTTTTATAAAAGGCCTCATTCATTTGTTCTACCATAGCAAGATGTAAACACCCCAAGGTTCCGAGTTTGCAATCAGATATTCAACTCAACAGCTTTAAAAGGACAGTCCCATCTGGAGGAGTTTTTTTATGAGGTCTGTCCTAGAGTTGAGTAATCCCCCCAGTAGCAGGGAGGCACCGGCCAAGGTGTTGGGTTTCAGGTCTCTCTACTGTTTTAAATGCAACTGCCTTCTGCTACAAACAGGTGGCAACTGACCTTTTCTCATGTCAAGACCTAAAGGGGTTAGGTGAGAGATGGCACAGGGAAAACACCTGTTGATGCTGCAACTGCTTGGGCTATAAATGTTTAATGGCAGGAAACGATTGGGAAGTAAACTTTACTAAAATAACAGGCACAAATTTTCCCAGTGATGGAAAGTGATAGTGATAACAATGAGGAACCTTCAATCTATGACATGAAATATGTTATTCATCTTTATACTTCTTTTAGTATATAAAATGCAATCTAACATTTTAGAATAAGGCTCCATTTTGAAAATATTAATAAATGCTACCAATTCAATATTTTTTTTTTACAAAACTGTCAATTCTTTATTTTAGTTTTACAAATGAAATTAGAATGTCTATACTTTTTCAGTGATGTTTTACAAATGTCTAGTGTTTCATACCGGATCTAAATGAAATATATAAAAACAAGTGTAAACATACTAATAGGGCTGGGTGATTTGGCCTAAAATCTAAATCTCGATTAATTGAACATTTTAACTCTATTACGATTCATGAACGATTATTTTATTTATTTATTTTTGCCCTCATAGTTTACTGACAAGTTTTGTACAGTAAATTACAAGTGAGACATTTTGAATGTAGGGTGCATTACTTGATTTTAAAATAATTGAAGGAAACACACACTAACAAAATAAATTATTTTCAATGTTTATCATATTAAAAAGCAGAAAATAAGCAGTATCTTTTCTAAATAAAACAATATTTTAATAAGAATAGAATATTTTTAAGAATAGGTCCATCGTCCTACTTGACCAGAGATCAGATGTGGCTGCAAAGCCTTAACTCCACACACGATAGGGAAAGTAATTGAAAAAATTTACCTGGAAAAATTAAAGCGATTATAGGTTCTGAATGTCGATTTCGATTACTTTTCAATTAATCGTCCGCCCTACATACTACTATTGTTGTGTATTTGATTGCGAATTATATCTCGACATACACATTTAATGCAAATGTTAAATAATTGAATGTTTGGGTAAAATCTAGTGACGTATAGAATAGTGGCTGGTCACAAACATTTAAAAAATAGACTTTCAATATTTAATCCACGTATAAACTGCACTAAAAACTATCTCAAAATAGGTAAAACATTTTAAAGCTGTACACAAGTAGAAAAAAATGTGTATTCAATTTCAGTTCTGGATTTTTCCTCCAATCCAATTAATCCAGGGATCAATGTAGAAACAGGGATGTGCCAAAAATGTACATAAAACAAGTACTGTTAAGAAATTAAAGTAAAGTAAAACAAAAGTAAATAATCTCCTCTAACGAATAGAAAGTACATATAACTACTTTTTAGTTTGGATGCAACTTTGGCTGAGTCTAGCAAGCAATAATATCAATTTACAGAAGAAAAGAGAAGTCATCTGCTAACAGATTACCAGGCCCGAGCATGTTAGAAAGATTGAGCAACATGTCACTCGATTACAGCATGAAATAACGAGTTTAAAGAGCAAAGATGCTTTTAAAACCTAAAAATTTTACCCAGCACCACTAACAACCTAAATATTGAACGCCAAAAGTGCATCAACCGAACTTCACGTCATGCTTTCAACCAGGACGATTAGATAAACATTACTGGTTTGGCTGGTGACCAGAAAGTCCTAGCGAACATTTAAAGCTTAAAACTCGTGAAACTTTCCATTCTATGATAAAATCACAACAGAAACACTCTACAAAACACTGTTCCCAAGTTTTTGGTGTGGCGTGGCAACTTTTTTTCGCCACAACTACGAAGCTCGCGATCGCTCCCCCGAAGTACAGCTTGATTTATTATCCCATCTTTTAAATATCAAACGCGTATTTATGACTCTGCATCTCGTCAAGGTCTTTCTTACCTTCACAAACAGCAGCTGTGGTAGTTTTGTGGGTGTTTAGTGAACATGTTGGGCTTTAATTCGCACCCGCTGCATGCTCGACGCGCTGCCATCTTGTCCTCTCGCTGGACGACGAGGGAGAAAAAAACACAAGCTCCCTCATTTTCAACTGCGCATAACTCGCCTGCTAACCCATTCACGGAAACCGAATGCAGTCCCGCGTATAGTTAAGGATATCCTTGTCGGTCGGGGGAGGTTTTTGTCGTCATTTCGAGGACGTTTTAGTCCCCGCTGGTTTGTTTCCTCTTGACGGCGTCGGACAAACTCTGTCAGCTCAACTCGCCCGAGCTCTTTCTCAGCTGTGCGCTCGAGAACGCGCTCGCGCTGTTTCTTCTTCGAGCGCGGAGAAGCAGAGCTATACTGGAGCTTTACTGCCATTTACAGGACTGGAGAAGTAATGCACAAAAAAACGCTAATTACTGGGAATAAAACTCAGATTTGGTACACAGTGGCCCCCGTCTGGTGGGATCTGAATGGTGACCATACATGCGTCTAAATAAATAATAACATAATATATTATATGGTTATGAAATAGCATGTAATTAGTTTAATGTAATAATAAAATATTTCATATAATATCATTATATAATGTACAAAATAAATAAAATATTTTATAATCAACTGTATTCAATGTGGGGTGTCACGGTGGCACAGTGGGTAGCACAATTGTATATACATATATATACATATA
>CAIGQW010054212.1:9040343-9053865 GCA_903798125.1 Danio choprae | reverse complement strand
TATATATATATATATATATAATATGTATATTTAATGTAAAAAAAATCAAGGGGTTATTTATTTTTTGCTTCTTTTTTAACTTATTTTCTAATAAAATTTTTTTAATATCTGATATCTGAAAGTTTCAAGCACAAATCCGAATGACAGAAGTTGAAAAGGTTGGTAATTTTACATTTCATTATTTAAATCTGCTTTACATTTTTATTAATATGTTTTCTTCTTTAACAGCAACTTTCCTTTAAAAATATTGAATTCAAATATTAATTAATCATCGCCTGACTAAATGTTAATGACCTCTTCAAGGGTAAAAACCAGTTGGCCATTGAACTGAAAGACAAAGAGATTACGAGCCTGAAGGAAGAACTAAAACAGCTGCAGGTACACAAAATCAATACAATGACAACAAACACTTACAAGACAAGAGCGTCTTACTTTAGGGACATAAAGGTAAAAGAGTGGGAAAATGCATCTCATCTAACCCCGTGAGTGGGGGTCTGTGTAGGTCTATTGGATGTTGTCAGATAAATGATGTCACATGGGTGATGGATGTTTTCTCTTATGGTCCATCAAACCCTTGGTTCAACCATACCATTGGCCAATAAGGTCCCTTGTTACCCTTTTATTTGGTAACAATAATCGCAGTAGTTAGAATTGGAAAAATAAATAGTACAATATTACATTAATAGTAAGTAATGCATAAAGAATAATGTCATTGCAATTATTGTGATTTATTCTTGCTTTTTTATTTAGTCTGGAGTAAAATAATAATATTAGAATAATAACTAAAAATTAACAAATAATAGTAATTCATGGATGTTTTCATATTTATTAATATGATGCAATTATGATGTATTATTTTAACTGGTAAAGGTACTTGGTGTGTATCTTTTGTGAAGTATTTTGAATTCTCTGTTCACTTTTGTTACCATTTGATGTTAAAGTGATAACATAGCTAGAACATAATAGTATTTTTATCTATTAATATAATGTAATAATGTATATTTTCATTTGGTAATGGTAATCTGCACACTAATTGTGATGTAATCTTGCACACGTATCATTTATCATTTGATTTCTAGAATTATGGAAGATGTTAAAATAATTTTAAAAAAAGCAACAAAAGAAGAAAAATTTATGTTATAATGTTTTTTTTCAGTTTTTTTTAACAATTTATTGTTTCTGTTTTCATTAAAATTATATATAATATATATATAATTTGTTTGTAATGGTAATCTGAGCAATGTGTCCCAAACACTCCAAAAATATTTAAATTTAATAATACTTATGCCAGTAATATTAATAATTCTAGTCTTTGCTCTAATTGTAGTTAGCATTTTTATTAATATGATTTAACATTGTGTTTTAAAAATGTGCTGTACTTTTAGTACAGTAAATCACTTAAAGCACATTTCTTTTTCTTTTCCTACTGTCTTGCAGTTGCTCAGGTACAGTTTGGAGAAGAAATTAGGCGAGCTGGTAAGGATTTCCAATTATATAAATTGTTGACAGAGGCAAGTGGGAGTGGGAAGAATTAAAGAGGAGGAACTGAGAGGGAGAACGGATCATCAGGAGTAACGGATAGGGAGGCCGTGACACGTGAACCGCCAGCGCCGCTGTGAAAATACCACTATTAAAATATTTTATATCGAAGCCTCGCTCTGTTTAACCTTTCAATGGCGGAGAGGGGAATCAGTTTTGATACAGACAATCAAACAGTAACGGGCTGCGCTTCACATAAAAGCCCCTCAGGCATGTTTTTTGAAGTTGACTCCTTATCTAGCAGAAAGCTGAGATGTTAAACAAAGGTCTTCAAACTCTCCGATGCAGTATATATATACATTGCAGAGAAAGAAGTGTTATTACTTGTAGAGCCGAATGGGGATATTCCTCTTTGAAGGGAGGACAATGTGTTTTTAAACTTTTCAGGAGCAAAAGTTGCAGCTGCAAACACAAACCAAAGACAGCCACCTGAATCAGCTGGGAGAGGTGGAGAGACGCTTCGCCGCCATTTCCAGACAGTGTGCAATGGTCAGACAGGCCCATGAGAAACTCGAACATAATGGTATGACTCGAGCAAATTAGTATCCACTATTAATTGCATAACCCGCTTGTTAAGTTGTTACTAGGGCTGCACGATATTGGGGAAAAGCATTGCAGACCTGACATTGACCAAACCACATCAGTTTGCACCATCTTCTGGGTAAAATTGACAAACCGTTAAATTCTATAAATAGAAATCATACAAATTTTACCAAATGACTTTTGAATAGGTTTGTTTATTGTCATGAGACTGCTCTTGCCGAGAACATTGATATAATTTTTTTCCCTAATTGACACAACTTCCTGTCCACCATCTTGAATTAGTTTGAAAATCTGTTGTTTTGAACTCTCTGTAGATAGTTAGTCCAATTTCCACCAAATTTGGCACAGGCCATGCTGCCCAAAAGTTATAGAATTTTCCAGTTGCTCTGCAGCTTGTTGCCATGCTTGTTTATCATGTGATCGCTGGACTGCTTGTCCCCGATACTTGCTGCTTGCAGCTATATTTATTTTTGTAATTTTGTTATTAGGACAGCCTCTACATAAAGTGTTATAAGCAAAGGATAGATAAATACAATAGAACAAGGATAGATAAATACAATATAACATACAAATGAAATAAACAGTGCTTTATGTTTTTCTGAAGATTTTCAGAAATTGAATAATCAAATGTAAAACCACACTGCATAGGTCTCACTCACTCACTCACTCACTCGCTTTCTTTCAGCTTAGTACCTGATTTCTCAGTGGTTGCCATAGCGGAATAAACCATTAATTAATCTGGCAATTGTTTTATGTGGCCCTTCCAGATAACAATTCGTCTGTATAAAACAAATACATTTAATCTTTGTTAAAGCTACAAAAAGGATTGTTTATTGCACCTAAATGCTTGAAAGTGTTCAAATGTTTACAGGTCTTAAATGGAAAGTTCCCATTCACTCACACTCAAGTGGTTCTAAACTTTTATGAATTTCTTTCTTCTGTTGAACACAAAACATGATATTCTGAAGAATGTTGGAAAAAAAGCAGCCATTGACATCCATAGTCTATCCATCCATTCATTGTCTGCCACTTATCCGGAGCCGGGTCGCGGGGACAGCAGTCTCAGGAGCGAACCCTAGACTTCCTTCTCCCCAGACACATCCTCCAGCTCCATCAATGGGGATCCCGAAGCATTCCCATCCAAGCCGAGAGACATAGTCCCTCCAGCATGTCCTGAGTCTTCCCCGAGGCCTGGGACATGCCCAGAACACCTCCCTAGGTAGGCGTCCAGAAGGCAATAGATGCACAAGCCACCTCAACTGTTTTTTCTTGTTGTGGAGGAGCAGCAGCTCTTCTCCGAGCTCCTTCAGGGTGAAAGGGCTCCTCACCGTAGACATCCATAATAATAACAAAAAATACTCTGGAAGCCAATGGCTGCTTTTTTCCAAACATTCTTCAGTATATCTTCCTTTGTGTTCAACAGAAGAAAGAAACTCAAACAGCTTTGGAATAAGAGATAGATGAGTAAATGATACCAGAAATTTTGTTTTTAGTTGAGCTATCCCTTTAAACCACAAGTACTAAACTTTCATTATGTTATTGCAAGGTGTCCAAGGGGTCTTAAAAAGTATTAAAAATTGATAATTCAATTTAGAGAAATTTAAGACCCTTAAAAAGTATTAAAAAGTCTTAAATGCTATTTTACAAGGTATTAAATTTTGTATCAGTATGTTAAAGCTTGTCTGAATTTAATTTTTGAATATTGGGATGCTGTGTAGTTTATGAAATCAAACAAATCCTGCTAAATTTGACATCACACTGCTTTGTTTACTGCAGTAACCAGGGAAACACTGTTATTCTTGCTGTTGTAAAGGGGCCACCTGCTGAATTAACAGTTTTATTCAGCATATAAATACAGTTTTAGTTTAGGATTCGTTTCTTGCAATCAGTATTTAGTAAATATACTGCAAGTTAAAATGTCAACAATGTTACTGGTTGAAACCTGAAGTGGTGATGAGATCTTAAAATGTATGCAAAGAGTCTTAAAAAGGTCTTAAAAGGTATTGAATTTCAATCTCCGATTCCTGTATATACGCTGTATTGAACTTTGCAATACTGCACAAATCACATGCATTCTGAACTGTGGTGCCTGGTCATCTAATAATCCCTACTTGACATTACATATCCTGACTATTGCGATGTCGATGCTGAAATGATATATTGTGACGTATGCAATACTGTTTTTGGGTCCAAGACTCAACTGATTTTATTCTCTATAGCTGTTTTTAGTCACATTAAAGTGCACCTTTTACAAAATCATGGTGTTCACTACAGTCTCTGAAATAGATGGATCCCAAACACTAATATTTTACTCACTTGCCTTCCTTCAGCTTATTACCTTTTTTATCATGGCTTGCCATGGTGGAATAAGCCCATATGAGCACAGGGAGAACATGCAAACTTTGCAGAGAAAGGCATCCTGAGAAAGGCATAATAACTATTAACTGCCCACCAATTTTTTTAATGATTTATAAAAAATGTATCAATGTCTGACCATCTGAGATTAGACATGAACATTAACATTTACCATAATGATTTTCAACTGCACACCGAGTGTATATCAGTACGAATTGTTTACTTTTAAACCTTTGGACCCAGAAACTTATGCATGACGTCAGATGTACAGTAACGAGCATATAAAGAGGCACATCATTTTTTTTTTAATCTCATTATAATATTGTTGAAATTGGAGAATTGTAAATGAGCTGTTGCGTGCATGAGGATGAACATTTGCATATATAGACCTATTTTTGCATCTGCATGAAATCAAATTGCAAAAGTGATTTTACATAGAAACAAAATTAAATGCAAATGTGTTCTTTAATGTTTTAAATAACTATTTTGGAAAATGTGATGTTAAGATAAAACAACATACTTAGTTATACTTTTAAAATCTTTCTTTCTATTCACTCTGGATGAATTTGATGCTAAATTACGCATTTCTTCGCATCAGTGAATTGATTTGTCATTCAGCAAACATGAATTATTTGTCCATTGTAGGTGAATTCTTAATGAAAGCCTGTGTAGCAATGCCAAGCTTTTTTCCTTTTTTCTTTTCTTTTTTTTAAAGTTGAAGAGGCCATGCGAATTAATAAAAAGCTCACATCCATCAGTGAAAAGCAAGAATCTACGATTAAAGCCTTGAAAGAGGTATATAAAAAAATGAAAAAGTACTGAATCATTCTTTTACTACTCTTGATTTGCTTTGAAGTTAGAAGATGCGCTGCATCACTTTGTCATAATTTGTTGCACTTTTCATATTTAGGATTTCGAGAGATGCAACAAAGAGTTGGTCGCGTTTAAAGTGTCTTCAGTCTGCAAACCTGGAGAGGAACGTTTACAGGATATATTAAAAGAGCAACAGTTTCAGCAGCTTCAGCAGAAACTCTTTGTGGTAGAAACTTAAATACAAAAAAAGTGATTATGATAAAAGTGAAAAGTGTCTATAAATTCTTTACTTTATTTTTAGGAAACCGAACTTAATCAAAAACTGAGAACTGAAACTGCTAAAGAGAGGGCAGACAAGCAGGTAAAATCTGAAACTTTTTGAACACTCAATTAACTGAGGTAACAATGGATTGGTTAATACTCGAATGAATTGGTGTTTTGCGTGTATGTGTGTGTGTTTCAGGAAGTAATGAAATCCCTCCAACACAGTCAGAGTTTGCTGCAGACACAGACAGAAGCTTTGAGCCGAACAGAGAAGGAGCTTCGTGCACTCTGTGAGGAATATCAGGTCAGGCTTCCCAAAACCAATATCACTTTCAAATTAAATAACACACTAAAAATGTTTGTAAAATAAGTCAATTATTTATATTTAAAATGCTTAAATCTGTATGATTTTTGTATGGTATTTACAGTTTTTTTAACAATTATTTTTTGCGTTATTGCATTTTCCCTATACGCCTTTTTAAAAAAATATATGTATTGTTTGCTTTGTACGCTACAATAGCCACAAGCATAAACCTCAATTTTAAATGAAATCCAACTAATTAATTAAATCAAAATGTAATTCACGTGTCCAGTAGATAAACGGTTAAATATTTTTATATAAAAATATTATATTTTAAAATATTTACATTTTTTTATATAATTTTATAGATTAATATACATTTATATATGCATTTTTGGGGCCTCACGGTGGCGCAGTGGATAGCACGTTCGCCTCACAGCAAGAAGGTCGCTGGTTCGAGCCTCGGCTGGATCAGTTGGCGTTTCTGTGTGGAGTTTGCATGTTCTCCCCGTATTGGCGTGGGTTTCCTCCGGGTGCTCCGGTTTCCCCCACAAGTCCAAAGACATGCGGTATAGGTGAATTGGGTAAGCTAAATTGTCCGTAGTGTATGAGTGTGAATGGGTGTGTATGGATGTTTCCCAGAGATGGGTTGCAGCTGGAAGGGCATCCGCTGCGTAAAGCATATGCTGGATAAGTTGGCGGTTCATTCCGCTGTGGCGACCCCAGATTAATAAAGGGACTAAGCCGAAATGAAAATGAATGAATGAATATGCATTTTTGTTTTTTTGAAAATATAAATTTGTAAAATGTTTAATTTTTAATATCTGTAAAATTCTAAGTATTTCATGTAGTTTTTATTTCTTAAAATGATTATCTCAATAAGGTATGCACATTCAGAAGTAAACAATAGGCACCCAGTGCTCATAAAGTTGATTGAATGAACTGAAAATCACTTTTGCACATTTACAACACACGAAGTGCAACTCAATAATAGTAAGTGTGTTTAATGTCCGTTTACAGCCTCCTTCTCTTTTATTCCCCCCATTCCTCTATTTAATTCACTTAGTCATTCACTGATTAAAACCATTATTAACATGACAAAAGCCAACTGATTTGTATGGGCCTCTCCATCTGTTTAGAATCCTCTGTCCAGGTTAAATAAACACATAAAAATTTATCATTGCATTAAAAATTTTCTGGGTGATTAATTTCATTGCAGGTCCTTAAAACAGAACATGAATTGAACCAAGAGAAGACCAAAGAAAGAGAAGACAGCTTTGCTCGCATGAGAGATGAATGCCAAAATTCAAAACTCACTTGGGAAAAAGAGGTGAGATCAAGTGCTAGAGAAGCATCACTGTTCTGATATGATGATAATCAGTATATTTGTTACAACAAGATATGCGTTTAATTGGACATGTCTCTCTCTTTTTTTATTAAACTGTAATATTTCTTTACAAAAATGACTCTTGGTTCTTTTACACAGATTCTGCGATTGCATATGTCAATGAACGCAGATCAAGAAGAGCTAATAGCTGTAAAAGAGGCATATTATCAACTCCAGGAAGAGCACAAACATCTGTCTATAGCTGATCTTCATAAAGCTCAAGACATCAATAACTCTGAGGTAAAATGAACACCAGTGTAATAGGTTTGTGGATCAGACATATAAATAAATAGGTCTCACTGTTTTAGAAAAAAGTACAAGTGTGATTTAATTATGATATTTTATTACAGATTGCCCTGAAAAATCAAGAAAATTCTTATAGTACAACATCTAATAAGATTAACCTTGTGAAGGTGACCAGTCTTTACACAGATCTTAAGGAGAGGCATATTAGTCCTCATGATAACTCTGAACCAACGTGTCACCCTGATAAAGACGTTCTAGGTAAGAAAGAATTCAAATTGCCTTCTCCGGCCAAGCTTGGCGCCACTATAACTAATAATTTCATACAGAATGAAGTGCAGGGAGGTGGATACTGGAGTCTCTTTATCAAGAAAGCTTACCTGTACTTCTCATTTTTCTCTCATAATGATGCATGCTTTTCATTTCCTCACACAGAAAAGTCTCAGAAGGCTAGAAAAGATGTCTGCTTTCATTACGACAACACAGAAAGAGTACCTGTACTTTTACAATCAATTGCGTCTGATAACATTGCGAGACCTGAAGATGTCAGTCCCATGATGAATCATCTGTCAGAGTTGTGTGGTGAAACAAATATGGGTATCAGCGAAAGTGAGCCAGCCTGCAATGCAGTTGATAAAAGATGCTCTTCAATCCCAGCTCAAAGTGACACAGACAGTCGTCTCACTGAGCTATCAAGGCCTGAAACCAGGTCTGTTTACGACATAGACGGAGACCCTTTGGCTTTGGAACTGAAAGATAGGCCGCTGTTGAGGAATCTGTGTACTTCTGAAGTGACTGAACGCCAGACATCAGATAAACATGCGGACAGCCAAGGATATGCTACATCTCAGTCCAACAAATTTAAAGACCACCAGACTACTGTACCTGGATTTCTAGACCGTGCATCACAAAAGGAAAGTCAAAAAACTTCTGAAAAACTTTCAGAAGACAAAATTGAAAATGCAGATACACAGAAGACAGTGTTCTATGATAAAAGGACCCTTACAGATGAACTGATTGCCACCCAGCCACATCCATACAATGGAACTCTCAATGAGGAGCATGAAACCAAACCTGAGTGTCACACATATTTAGATACACAACACAATGAGTCCAAAGAGTTCTCACCATCTGAACTTATCCGTGAAGCTTCGCAAAGTCTAGTTCCCCAAGTGTATGGCTCAACAGAAACAAGCCTTTATGAGCTGAAATCTGAACAGTTGCCTCTAGTTAATCGCATTGCTTTAGTGAACTCTGTGGAAGTCATTTTTGAAAATGATGATCAGAAAAATAATGTGACTTCTGATTCAGAACCACTGAAACCTCAACAGACTAAACTGGGAGGTTTGTTTGAAGATTCCAAGACCACAAACTCAAATCAAGATCCTCCCTCTCCTGGGTCTACGATAGTAAAAGTCCAATCAGATGTTGACCAAAAAAAAATTTCTGTGGTAGATACTTTCAACCATTCTGAAGATCAAAGATATCAGTCGTCTTTTCCATTTGATTCTCTTGTTGATCAGACCATTTTAGTGGCCTCAGTCAACACAAAAGAAGTATTATTTGAAAATGGTCCAAAATATGATGGGATTTTTGATTCACAACCATTGAAAGCTCAACAGTCTGAACTTGGAGTTTCTGCTGAAGAACCTAAGACCACAAGCCCAGACCGAGATCCTTCCTCTCTTGGGTCTACACCAGTAAATATCCAAGCAGAAGTTGACCAAAAAAACATTTCAGTGGTAGATACTTCCTACCATCTTGGAAATCAAATATGTCAGTCATCCTTTCCATTGGAGCCTCTTGTTAATCAGACCATGTTAGTGACTTCAGTCAACACAAAAAAAGTTGTATTTGAAAATGGTCAAAATGATGATGGGATTTCAGATTCACAACCATTAAAAACTCAACAGTCTGAACTTGGAGTTTCTGCTGAAGAAGCTAAGACCACGAGTCCAGATCAAGATAATTCTCATGGACCTACAACAGCAAAAAAACAATTGGATGTTTACCAGAAAAACATTTCAGTGTCAGCTACTTCAAATCATGTTGAAAACAGAAAGTTACAGCCTTTTGCATTGGACACTCTTGTTGATTACACCACTTCAATGACCTCAGTCAACACATTGGACATCATATTTGAAAATGCTCAAAAAGCTGTTGGAATTTCTGATTCAGAACCACTGAATCCTCAACAGACTGAACTAGGAGTTTCTCCTGAAGATCCCAAGACATCAATCCCAGGCCACCAAGATCTAACTTGTACTGGTTTTTCAACAGTAAAAGTCCAGTCAGATGTTGACCTGAAGCACATTTCAGTGTCAGCTATTTCAAACTATCTTGAAAACAGAAAGTCACAGTCATCTTTTGCATTGGACACTCTTGTTGATCACACCACTTCAGTGACCTCAAACAACACAGTGGACGTCATATTTGAAAATGCTCAAAAAGATGTTGGAATTTCTGATTCAGAACCACTGAAACCTCAACAAAGTGAACTAGGGGTTTCTCCTGAAGATTCGAAGACATCAGTCCAAGACCAACGAGACCTTTCTTCTTCTGTTTTTTCAACAGTAAGAGTTCAATCAGATGCTGACCAGAAGCACATTTCAGAGATAGATGATTCAAACCATCTTGAAAATAGAAACTCTCATTCATCCTTGACATGGAACACTCTTGTTGATCACACCACTTCAGTGACCTCAATCAACAGAGTGGACGTCATAATGGAAAATGATCAAAGAGATGTTAAAATTTCTGATTCAAAACTACTAAAACCTCAACATACTGAATCAGGAGTTTCTTCTGAAGACCCCAAGTTCAGAAACCCAGACCAATATTCTTCTTCTCTTAGACCTACAATGGTAAAAGTCCAATCAGGAGTTGAACAAAAGAGCATTTCTGTGGTAGACACATTAAACTATCTTAAAAATAGAAAGTCTCGGTCATCTTTTGCATGGGACACTCTTATTGATCACACCACTTCAATGGCCAGAGTCGACACAATTGAAGTGATGTTTGAAAATGGCCAAAAAGATGACAGGATTTCTTCTTTAAAACCATTGAAAGCTCAACAGACTGAACTAAGAAGTTCTTCTGAAGAACCCAAGACTATACAAACAAACCAAGATCCTTCTTCTCCTCCATTTTCAACAGCAAAAGACCAATCAGATGTTACGCAGAAGTACAATGCAGAAGTAGACACTATAAACCACCCTGAAAATAGAAACCGTCTGTCATCGTTTGCATGGGACACATTTATGAAAGGAAACAGGAAGCCACCTCAGATACCCTCAAGACCTGAGCTTTGGCCATCTGGATTTCACAAGAATGTTTCTCAATATTGTGCTCCCCTTTTTACGAAGGATAAACTTGCAAACATAGGCATGTATTGTTTTTAAATAATAAGAATTAATATCCAACCACAAGATACATATATTTTCATTTCATATCCTGTTTTCACAGCCATAACGAAGACTCATGACAGAATGGACACTTCAACCAAGCGTCTCCACCAAAAAAGTGACACTCAAGGAGAGTGGAATGCAATCAAGCAGTCTTTTCCTGAAATGCTAATGGAGAAAGTAAGTTTCCAAACACAGGCCAGTGAAGAATCTAGTGAGTTAACGTGAGAGGCATGTGCTGCTGCACACGCTGAGTGCTTAAAGACGACTTCCATTCCCAGAAGTATTTCGGCAGGGTGAAATGGCAGCATTTTTCTCAATTAAACGTTGATAGAAAACAGCAGGACAAAAGTCTCTGAATATAAATCACAGAGATGCAGCCCAACTCCAAAGGGAGCTAAAAGGCTAAAATGGAATAAACCAGAGATCGTTTTGGAGACTGTTGTTTTCAGTAACATGGTTATATCCGGTTTCGTTTAGGTTTTTCTTTTTTCTTTTTTTGGACTACTCAAATGAAATCAATCATAATGGAAGCTTTCTTTTAAAATGTTAAGTCAAATATTCTTAGCAAGGATTAGCATTTTAAGTAAAAAGCAATTTTAAGAGCAACTGAAAAATACTTTCAATATTTTTTCAAATTAAAACATTAAAAATATAAGCTCTAAGTTATTAAGAAATAGCATGCTTGTATTTTTTTATTTTATTTTAAAGTATATTACTTACTTTTGTTACCAAGGATTATTATTTTAAAAAAGCAACAAATTCTGAAGTATATCATTCATTCAGTCATTTTCCTTCGGCTTAGTCCCTTTATTTATCAGGGGTCGCCACAGCGGAATGAACCATCAACTTATCCAGCATATGTTTTACACAGCGGATGCCCTTCCAGCCCACACTTATACACTTCTGCCAATTTAGCTTATTCAATTCACCTGTACTGCATGTCTTTGGACTGTGGGGGAAACAGGAGCACCCGGAGGAAACCCACACCAACACGAGGAGAACATGCAAACTCCACACAGAAACGTCAACTGATCCAGCTGGGGCTCGAACCAGCGACCTTCTTGCTGTGAGGCGACAGTGGTAACCACTGAGCCACCGCGCCGCCCTGAAGTATATCATTTAGAAATTATTTAAATTATTTAATAAATAAATACATTAAAAATACATGCAAAAGTTCTACAGAATCTGTCAGTAAATTTGATCATTTTGAAACACATCAATTTAAATAGATAATATCTACTCTATATATACATAATTACTCGATGCAATGTTATTAAAATACTTTAAACTATTTGATTAATTTAAATGAATAAACATCAGTAAATAAATGCAAAGGTTCTTGTGAAACAATGACAATGTAATTAAATGTTTATCCTTTTATTAAAACTCATTATGTAAAACAAAACAGCAAGTTTTGAGGTATGTGTTTAAAAAGACTTTAAACAATGAAGTAAATGAATGTAAACATCCATTTATAGATAAATGAATAATATTTGCATTCATTTACTTTATTATTTCAAGTATTTTTAAGTGCAAAAATTTTGAAACGCTTTTATCATCACTATGATGGATCCTAGTTCAAGTTTGTTGGGTTTCACTTTTCATTACTATTATTGCTTCCATCAAAATGAAAACCCAGAGTGTTCTGGCACTTTTATGACTGCTTTTATTTTTCTTGCAGGAGAATCCAGTTCACATCTCCTACAGCTCCACTCGGAGCAGCAGTCCAGCCTCTTCTTTTATGGGTAATGGGCTACGACAAGACTGCACTCCTACTGTCCCTCCTCACAAACTCCAGAGCCTAGAGAAACAGGCCCGGCCTATGACATCCAGCTCTGAAGGAATAGACGAACGGAAACAATCTGACATAATGGCCCAGATTGCAAAAATCCAGGAATTTATGTCATCTGAAGGTTTGATGCCTCAAAAAAGACGCAAAATTGATTGAGATGCATTAGGAACAGCAAGTTTTGAAGTATATAATACTTTATAAACTGTATAATTAAATACAACAAATACATGCAAAAAGTTCTTAAAAAACAGCCTATCACTAATTTGTTATCTATGTACATTTGAAGAGTTCAGAAGCAAAAAGCTCTAAGTGCCATCTGGAATTTTCTTCTACAATGAGCATTTATCTCAGCCTCTTATATTCGCATTCAGTTATTTCATGTTAAAGGCAATGAAAGTAACATATTCTTTGGCATAAAAGTCAAATTACTGAACCTACACATAAGAGCTTGAAAAAAATGCTCATTTTAGGAGAACATTTCAGACGGCACTTTTTTTGCATCTGAACTCTTCATTTATTAATGTATCCAGTTTTGTTACTAAGGATTATCGTTTTTAGCAAACCACAAGTTTTGAAGTACATAATACATTAAATAATATAGTAATTGAGAAAATACTCTATAAATACATGCAAAAGTTCTTGAAAAATAGCAAGTCAATATTTCTTTTTTCAATTTATATGTATTAATTTATCCAGTTTTGTAGGATTATCATTTTAAGCAAACACACCAAGTTAAAATAAATGTAAAAAAAACAACAACCAAACAACTAATGATATTAAAAATAAAATAAAAATAAATAAATACATAAAAGATACATGCAAAAGTTCTTGAAAAACAGCATGCCATTTTTTTCTATTTAAATCTATTCATTTATATA